>JAQZBX010066330.1:0-16131 GCA_029593785.1 Cabassous unicinctus
TTTATGTCTCTATAATATCCTTCTAAACTTCTTTTCCTCTGGTTTTAGTTCCGTCCAGGATCCATATAATTGTTTCTTTAGGTCACTCATTTTCAAATTGTGGAAACATATATACACATAAACATTCCCAACTCAATCCTTTCCGAGCCTACAATTTAGTGGGATCACATTCACAATATTGTGCTACCTTCACCACTACCATTTCCAGAACTTTCCTATCATCCTAAACAGATACCCTGCTCCCATTACACATTAAATTCCCATTTCTTCTCTGCTTCTGTTAAATTGCACTATACTTTCTGTCACTATGAATTTGCATATTCTAACTATTTATGTGAGTGGAATTAAACAATATCTGTTCTTTTATGTCTGACTTTTCACTCAATGTGATGTCTTCAAAATTGATGCAGTAATTACTTTTTATCCATGATCTTTTCTAAGTTGAAAACTTTCTTAGCTACATAATTCTTTTCATTTATTACTTCCTTTTTGTAATTTTTGTGTTATGCTGTTAGAAGATTATTTTGTATACATAATGACTTTGTTTTCAAAATATCTCATTATAGTCCCTATAATAAAAATTATTGGCTCCATTTTCATTATTTGTATTAAAACATGAGGGCTTCTCCAAGGCCCTTAGCTAGCAAGTAACATCAACAGAACCATTGTATGATGTCTTGATTATTTTTGTTATTTCATAATGTGAGTTTCAATAAACAATTGCAAAGAACTCATTTAATTTCACCAACATGCCAAATTACTTTGAGAATGGGTGATGTGAGGAATTCCATCTCTTCTGACAATAGCATGGCCCAGAACATTGTGTTCTGGTTCTTTTAATTCAACAAATCTCCTGTATTCTTGAAGAAGGTACCATGTAAGAATGAGATGTAGGTAAAAGGAGATTTAGGGTGCTAGAAGGTCTGACTCAACATTTTGGTTTAGTTGGTATAAATGACTAGTTGTCAAAATGATTATTATGGTTTCCTGAAACTTAAAACTCCATCTCTTCTTTGTCACCATCTGAACCACTTCTTTGTCACAACTTCTTTGGTCACTCCTGGAGTGGAGGGAGAGTGATGTTTCACTCCTGCTTATCTCTGAATTCTGGATTCCATCTTGATGCCTCTTCATTTATATTTACTTGACTCTTGATTAGACCCCTGTATTCAAAGTTGCCTATTAGGTCACCTTCTATTTCCCCAATTCTTAATGTTCTTTCATCTGAAGTTTTTATTAGAGATATTTCTGCTTATGTTTTACTCATTATTCAAGGCCAAATACAAAATTCACTTTCTTCAGTATTGCCAACTTTCCTTCCTCACCCTTCTATTTATTAACAATAATTCTTTTGCCATTGTTCCCAAACACTTCATTTAATAGATACCAGATCAAATAATGATAAAAAGTTAGAATTAAATATTAAAAATATGTATGACACTGTTAACTTTCTAAAGTTTTTTTTTCTGACAGTAGAACAAAATCCCATATAAGCTTGGATTCTGATGGAAAAAGTATATTGAAACTCATTATGAGAATGCTTCTTGGACTCTTAGCCCCTAAGTGACATACACACACACACATTCACAGCATGTGAGCACAGATATATAAATGTTATTTTCACACTACAAGATTTCACTAGGATAAAATCCTTTTTTATAAAAATAATTTATTATTTTTAAAGAGGCTTCAGATTATAAAAATATTACATTGAAAATATAGAAGATTCCCATGGACCCCACCTTCTCCCTGTCCCACAATTTTCACCATTAACAACATCTTTCACTAGTGTGGTACATTTGTTACAATGTTTTAACAAATATTGAAGCATTGCTACTAACCATGGTCTATGGTTTACATTATGGTTTACACCTTGTCCCACACAATTTTATAGGTTTTGACAAAATGTATAATGTTCTGTATCCATAATTGCAATATCATGTACAACAATTCCAATGTCCCAAAATGCCCCAAGTTTCACCAATTCTTCCCTCTCCCATCTTTCAGAAGCTTTGGTGACCACTGTCTTTACATAAAATTACAATTTCTTCCATTACTAGAATAATAATAAGTCTACTTTAGTCCATAGTTTTATTCCTGTTTTATAATTGTTCATTCCTCAATCTTGAGGACTTTAGGGCTGTGGTGCCCATTCTGCTTCCAACTGAGAGAAGCTTTACATCTCATGGGACAGATGGGTGGAAATGTTTTGCATGCAGTTGTACATACTCTCTGTTTTTCTGCATAGGCATTGTCCATCATCATCCCTTTGTTAACAAACAAACGTCTTGGATGAGTCCAATAAATTGGAGAGTAGGTGATGGCTGCAACTGCTGAAATTCAGGGCTCAACTGGCATATGCACAGTCAGAATATTGATGTCCCCGAGCCATATATTTGATGGGTATAGTGATAATTATAGGTTCAAATTAAAAGTGCAGAAGAACCATGTGTAGGAAAATTATAAATGAGTTAAACCCGGATACATTGGGGAGATAGGTTATCACATATTCCAAGGTAAGACCCACTAACGGGGTTGTGTGTGCTGCCTAAAATGTCTAGATGTCTCAAGAGCACTCAGGAGCACCCCTGCTTGAGGCACTGATTACTTTGGCTATCAGTGATATCCTCTTAAGATGTGCATAAGCATAACCTCTGAAATGACCTCCTGACTTACTTGGAAATCTGTTAGGCATAAAAACTCATTTTTACTTAATATGTCCCACATTTGGCCTAGGTCTTTGTCCAAATGCAGACTAATCAATGGGAGAAAATATTTGGGAACCACCTATCTAATAAAGGACTAATGTCCAGCATATATAAAAAAAATCCTACATCTCAAAAATATAATGACAACCCATTTAAAAAATGAGCAAGAGACTTGAATAGACACTTTTTCAAAGAGGAAATACAAGTGGCTAAAAAGCACATGAAAAGATCATCAACAGGATAAAATCTTTTGGAGCTAAGGCTTCTTAAATCTACTTTATGTCTTCTATTGTTACCCATAACAGGACACATGGTTAGATAAACAGTGATCATTAAACACTTGCTAAATGTATGTGTTAATGCCTAGAACACAAAAGGATGATGCTCCTTTGTATTTGTGTAGAACATGGTAATTTAGAAATATATTTTAAATTCTTAAAAACCAGTTGTGTTTCACAACAAACCTGTAAGGTAACCAGACATTAATGTATGACTTGGGTACATTAGTTAATGAATTTCAGAGAGATTATATCCCAGGGCCACATTTCTACTACCAATAGTAATGGAAGCAAAGACACTACATCATAGATCAATTATATTCTAGCTTTCTTTTCTTATTTTAATTACATACGTGTCTCCACATATCTGCTTTCTCATAATGACTAAGTGTTAAGAATCTTCTTTTTAAAATTACAAGTGGACAAAATGAAAAAATAGTGGCAAAATCATCCCACATAGTTCACAATCTAGAAAATGAATAACCATATTGTATTTCTTCATATATTTTTGTATCTATATTTATATCAGTGCTCATAAAACATGTACAATATACTAATTTATTTTCTACTCAAACAGCACAGCATTATTACCATAGAAATGATAAAAATTGGAAAAAAAAATACCAAAGTAAAAAGACAAAATTAAAGCTCAACCATGAATCTATGATTTAAAACTCACCACTGAATTTGGCTTATTTCTATGACAGTTTATCACAAAGATATATACATACATATATAATTGTGATCATATTGGAAATATAGAAATTCAAATGCCAGTAAAAAGGAACAATTTTAGTTATTGTTTAGAAAATGAACTAAAATTATATGAAATCCTGCAGCAAATCACCTGAGATGCATTATTTCAGATTAATATTTCTGTGTTTAAGAAAAACAGGGAAGTGGCAAGATGGCATGGGTTTAAGTGAGCATGCACCATCTCTCTCTCAAGGGATGGCTGAGTGGGGGCAAGATCTTGCCCAAGTGAGCTGTTCTGGGAGCTCACAGAGCGTGAGATTTCAGGGCATCAATCTGGAGTGAGCTGGACAAGGAGATAAATTGCTTAAGGAAAAACCATGAGCTACTTGTCCTGTGGCTGGAAATCATAGATAGCCAAGCCCCTCTCTCTAGGCAAAAAGCCATGGCGAGCCCTGACTCCTGCTGGCCACCCAGTGGGAAGGAGCATTCTCCAAGCCTTGGAGGGTTCTGGTGAAGGATGGATCCGGTTTCCTTTCTGTGGGCTCAGTTGGCTGTAACTTCTTTGAGCATGGGGGAGCATACCAGCCAGCTCAAGATGGCTCCAGGCAGAAGGGAGAGGCAAATCTGCTGAGGAAGCCTGATTTACATAACTGCCTTGGGATAGAGAAACTTGGTCTGTGAGAGGATAGACTCAGGCAATTGATTAGGTCCATCCTGAAAACTGTCAAAATTTCAACTCCCCTAAGGGAGGCAGTTTTAGGAGGCACTTAATAAGCTTAGAAGAGCCTATTTAGGGTCCCCTGGGAGGAGGGGGTGGTCTGGAAGAGGGCTGAGCATCATTTTTCTGTGGTGAGTTCAGTTGCCAGGGTCCAATTGGAATTTCAGAAGGGAATGCAATCTGACCAGGAAAAGTGAGTGGGGATCCGTTTACCCTGGCTGTTTTGTCCTGCTGACCTGGGAGAAAAAGCAATAAGAATAGAAAGGGGGCAGAGACAGACAGGCTCCTAATCAGTAGAAATCTACCCAACTGCAAAGAGTTAAACCTGCCCAAGGAAAGTGACTGGATAGCCTTCTGAAGAGCCAACAGGCCTAATGAAAAAGTTTAGCTCAATGGAGGAATTTCCACCTTGAATAAACAAGGTCCCTAGTTCAATTCCCTTCTCTTAGAGTAGTGATCCACTGGGATATCAAACATCCAGCTGATAACTTTAGGACAGGGAGAACATAGACTTATTCTTGTATTAGCTTCTCTGAGGCCTCTCATTTTTCCTTAAAAAAAAGTTACTTCAAAAAACAATGAACTTCGTTTACTTGCTAAACCACTTCAAAACCTGCAGAGGGCAGGCTGCAGGGTAATTGATTTATGAATATAGGCAGCCTGAGAAACTCCTTAAGGACCTAAGAGGGAAGGTTATTTTTCCTTAGCTTGTGTTTGACTGCTTGTTTGTGTGTTTGTTGTTTTTTTTGTTTTTCTTTCCTCTTTCTCCCCCTTCCCATTGTTTTTAATTAGGTGCTGCTTGCTTGTTTCTTGTTTGCTGTGTTTCCTCTTCCTTGATTTCCCTTTTTCTGTGTATACCAATTTTGTCTACCAAAACTATCTCTTTTCCTTCATTCATCTTTCTATCTTCTGCTTTCTGTTGTTGTTCTTACATTCCACCGCTCTTTGATTAGTCTTCAATTTTTCTGGTTTTTATTTCAATCTCATCTAAACTGTTTTTTTTTTCTTTTTCTTTTAACTCTTTTCTTGTTTTCTTTTCTTTTCTTTTTCCCTCTCTCTTCATCATTCTCATCTTTTAATTCATTCTATATATTTTTCTCTATTCTGTTTCCCATTTCATGGTTGGTACTCCACTTTTTTATTCCTATTACTCAACACTGCTTAAGTGGGTTAATTATTCATTTGACAAGGTCTTATACAGCTCCTCTTTTAACTTTTACTATTATTATTACTATTATCCTTTTCCTTTTCTTACTTCTTTTACTTTCTCTGGCCCTAATCTTTTTTCCTTTAAGGGAACATAGACAACAACAAGGAAATAGAATAAGAGGGAAAAAGTGTCAAAGAGAAAACTTAACACAAAGAAAAACAACTTTTTCCCCTATTGGGAATAAGAGTGCAGTTTAAGCAAATTGAAAAAGAACAAGCAAAACTTTGCCCAATATCTCTCAAGAGGTCTTTCTTTGCCTATACACATATATGAATTCAGAGATAATTAGATCAAGAGAACAAATATATGAAAGAAGGAAGAAATGGAGAAAGGAAGGAAAACACATATGCCACAATTAATTTTAATTAAACAATGTAAAATGATATGTAACAAGAATAAATTAAAGTTGAAACAAAGAAATTGACAAATTGGATAAGTTAATTACTATTCTCTATCTCTAATATTAAAAAACTATATTATGAAATGAATAATTAAAATATTTTAATAGTTTTTATATTTTTCTAAATATTTCAAATATATTCATCTTGCTTTGAGAAGTTAAAGAAAAAAATATTTACTTTCTAACATATCATAATTTACAGTACTATTTAGGCTTTTCCCTCTACATTAAAAGTGATGCAACATGCAACACCAATATCTTCCCCAAAATACAAGTAGCATCTCCAGTCCTGTATTAATGTTCATTCATTTATTTTTTTTAATATATTGAATGGCTGATGAGTTCCCTTATGTTGCCAGACAAAACACCTGGTTTATCAAATTCATAGACAGAAAGTTGATTAGAGATTACCAGGGGCCAGGAAAAGGGGGGATTGGGAGTTATTGCACAATGGGTACAGTCTGTTTGGGATGAGAAAAAAATTGGGTAATGGCAGCCAACTATGTGAATGTAATTAATACTATTTAACTGTACACCTAAAATGGTTAAAATGAGGTATTTTGTGCTATGGTACCACAATAAAAAATCATAAAATATATACCCCATTTCTGATCCTGACTTACAGATTCATTAATCAAGGTGCTGCCTGCTAGCAATCAGACTTCATTGTCTCCAGATTTACTGCCCCAGTTATTTCTCTGGTTAGCTCTGCTTAGCTATTCCTGTTCTGGACTCTACCAATAGCACACAAACATGTTTAAACCCAGAGAGTTTTAGAAAATGCATAAAAATGTTTTGATCCAGGAAACCCTTGGCACCAATTAAGTAAAGACAAGCATCAATGCTCCCATGATCAAACATGACCTTCACACTGAACACTAGACTTACAGTCTAGTCAGGCCATGTGCCTTTTAAAAATGTTTTATTGAAGGTCTTTATAGAGAGTTCTGAGAAGATACATCACAGTAGGCAGGCAAAGCTCACCTCTCTCTCAAAAACAACAAAGAGAGCACCAAATGCTGTCTGAGGCACCAGCATTGGGGGACAGCAGACCAGGACAGTGCTGTGCAACTCCAAGGAGGGTGAGAGACAGAGGGAGGAAGAACCCAAAGTAACAAACATGAATTACCAATCCCCTTTGCAGCCAGGAAAGGCTCTCATCCCCACCCTCAAGTCATTAAGCCTCGATAAAACCTCAGGCTTACTGCAGTTGACTAAGAGGGAAACAGACATTTTCCTCCCTGTTAGCTGTTACAAGGGAAGAGGGAGGGTGAGTTGGAGGGCTTCACTTCAGCGAATTTGGCCACTTTGAATCTTGGCTCTGGCCAGAAGAGAAACACTGGAAAGCAGACATGAAGGAAACACCTCACTGGAAAGTTTACTGATGCATGCTTTCTGCTAGCCAGCCACAAAATTACAAGGAGAAAAACTGGTTTTAGGTTTCTCTTTAGACCCCTGGTAGGAAATCTGCACCCTGTTAGTGAGTCCCTGGTCTGATTTTGATAACTTAAGCTGGGCAATTTTAAAGACTTAGAAAAAGTTGCATCAAAAATCAAAAAAGGGCTGTGGAAAAAAAAAAAAACACTAGGCAAGAGAAATAAATTGACCATCAGAATAATCTCAACAATATATTCCGATGCCTAGACATCAGCAAAATACCATTTGATGGGAAACTAAGGAAACCAGGGATTTCTGTTCAGCCAAAATGCTAAGACCCTGAGATTATGCCTCTTCTATATTCTGACACCATGACCCAATAAATTGCTGTTTTTAGGGCAACAGACTGATATTTGTCATAGCAGCTGGGAAACTGAAACACTAATGTTGTATTTGCCTCAATTCCTTTTATTAGGTATATTATGTCTAGCTATCAAAAAATAATAAAAGGCAAAGACACAGTTTGCAGATATAGAGTGAGGAGTAAAACCAGAATCAACTTGACGATATGTTGGCATTATCAGATCAGGAATTTAAATAGCTATGATCAATATGCTAAGTATTCTAATGAAAAAGTAGACAATATACAAGAACAGACAAGTATTGTAAACATAAAGGATACTCTAATCATTTGCCACTTATTATTTCAAATAAATTGCATTTTCTCATTTTTATATATTACATAAACCAGAATTATTGGTTAGATAATTTAAGCATTTTATTAATTTTCTTCTGTCTTCATTTTCATCCAATACAAATTTGTGATAATTCAATGGGCCCTAGCTTTAAAGGGCAGTTCTCAGTTTACATGTTTAAGAAAATTTCATGTTCTACTTTTTAGCAAAATATTCATTCATACAAATGTAATTTTCCAAGTTCCTAAAAATAAAACACCCCAAGAACCATCAACATACATAAAATGGAATACTATTGACAAGCCTCATAGGTGTAATGGTCATCTTAATTTATGTAATTTTTATTTATTTTAGGGGGTGCCAATTTTCTTTTACTTGATTAATGTTATTTATCCACAGTCCATATAAAAAAAATGTACATTCCCTCTTCCTTTCAGTCCAAAAACCATGGTAAACTTTAACCACTTCCTTTACCTTTTAATTTGATGTTTCTAGACAACATGTAGCACCCTGAATAACCTCAACAGGAGTTAAAAATTAACAAGCCTCTCTGGAGGAAAAAGAGTGGACAGATGGTACTATAAACTCTAATCTTCTCAAGACTGTATAATCCCTTCCTGTGATAACAGTGACAGACACTCCATTTGTGTGCCTCATGTAACTCTAGCAGAAACCATGTTCTCATTGCCCATGTAATGTCTTTGTTCTGAGACCCTTTATATTTCTCCTCCTTATCACATCTTTGTGGAGTGCTTAATTCATTCCCTGAACTGCTGACTCTGGAAATTCTCTCTTGTTCATAAGTCCTTAAAAAGCTCCTGTCTCTTACAGTGCCTGGTGCATTCTTTGGTCTCACAGCTTCCCCTACTTATGTCCTTCAGGAATTGGGTTGGAACAATTGGCAAATCATTCAGGATACCAAAGGACCACTGGAAGTGGTGGGCATGAGCTCCAGGAAGGAAGAATCCATGGGGAAAATCCTGGGTTAGCCTATAACATCCACGTAGGGGAGCATGGCTGCCCTCCTGGATAAGTGGGAACAACCAAGATAATATGGAGTCAACCATTTGCTTTTCTGTTGTTGAAATCTGTGTGAGTATGGAGACACCACAAAAATGCCACTAAGAATAGAGTGCTTGTTGCAAAAATAGAAGATTATGAAGCTTAGTAAAGAGAGCTGGCACGCTGCCACAGCAATCGGCTGGTTGTTACTATGGGCAGTGTAGTCAGCTACAGCAGATATTCTAGAGAAAGTCAAAGAAATCTACCATTTAGATTAAGAGTTAAAGCTAGAAAGAAATATACACCAGGAACAGGCAGAAATGGAAGATTCTTTAACCAACCCCTTTTAAAGAAACAAATAAAAGGCAATTAGGGATCTTTACAGCAATGGACTAAGAGACTGTACACATTCTTGGTCCATTTAAATTCAGTGCCTAGGATTGCTGCCTCTGCTTCAGTTGAAAGACTAACAGCAGGACCAATGCAGGCATTGAGAATACAAGTTAAAGGGCCAGCAGTCCTACAGCCCAAAAGAGGAAGTAATAATAATCTGTTGTTGCCTATGCCTCAAACTATACAAAAGGGAAAATGAGGTCCTTTGGCCATTATACTGGCCTCTGCAGTCCCACTGGTTGGGAATCTTAAGCCCATAGGGAATAGGAGTTACCCAAATCATTGTTATAAGACCACAGTTTATTTAAAAAGTGCCACTAAAAATCTTTATTAATAAGCAGGTGTTTCTTTTTCCTGTTGGGGCCCTTTGTGTATCTATGTGGACTCTCCTTATGCTTAAAATAGTTTTTGATGCCACCATAGAAAACTCAGAGAATTTAGAAGGGGAAAATGTATGGTTTTGGAAGACTCCTCATAGGACGCCCCTACCTGGTACTTTATCTACCAATGGAAATGTTGCTTGTATATTGTTAAACCTTGTAAGGGAACAGGTGAAAAGACCAGGCTTTTATTACAATATGCTATATATGATGGTTTGTTTAGGATGGCTAGCTGCTGAGTCTGTCACCCTAGACCGCATTGGCCCTGTCTGGATGGAACACCAGAAGAAAATCCATGATGTGAGGTGGTCACCCCCTGAGTTGTGTAATTTTACTGTCAAACTAGGAAATGATAGTCTTTCCCAATGGCAGGCTTACCACTTATTAACTGGGGCTTACCCATCCCCTAAAGGATGGCTTTGGACTTGCAGGCAAAGTGGGTGGTGGTATTTGCACTATAACTGGACTAAATGATGCAGGTGGGGACAGCTTATGTCCCTGCCACTCTATATGACTCATTACTCCATACTTCTAGTAATTGCAAAATGATCAAGGCTACATATAGAGTAAAGTGTGCATCCTGGTGGCTCTACACATTCACCATTTTTGGGCCAGGTGGTGCTGCAATTGTCACTGAATAACTCATAATGGCTTTAACCAATCATAATGTTCAAGTTCTTAATGATTCCAAAGTAGCAATTACCTTATTAAACTAAGAAACTACCCAAATACAAAAGGTGCTTTTACAAAATAGGATGACTATAGATATTCTAACTGCAGGTGGGAGCTGTGACCTCATTAACATTTAATGCTTATATATTGCCAATCACTCCCATAATATTTCACAAGCTCTAAATTATATGCAAGAGAACATACAACACATTGATAAATTAGCTATTGAACTCGTATCTGATTTATTTAATTTCCTTTCTTGGCCCTGTTGACATGTTTTTATAGGTCTACTAGTTTTTGGTGGAGGACTCCTATTATTCTGTTGTATTTTATACTGTTGCTGTGGAATGTGGATGCAATGCTTGTCTTATGGTCAATGTAGGCTGCTACATGGGGGTGGATTGTGGTGACCATGGACCTGAACTCCCCCAAAGTCTTCAGCACATAGCCACCTGCATGACCAGGACATAAGTTAAAGGTTAACAACCCTACCCAGAGGGGAGATAATGTATAGATGGTATTTTAACTGAATTTCATAAGAGTGGTAAAACTTCATTCCTGTGATAACATCACCAGACCCCATGTGCACTGTCACGGGACCCAAGAAGAAACTCTCTTCTCATACCCTATGGAATGTCCTTGTTCTGAAACCCTTCATATCACCCTTCACTTTCCCATCTCTTTGTAGAGTGCTGTCTTTATTCTCCTATGTCTGCATTGGAGATTCTTTCCTGTTCATCTAAGCCCCAATAAAGCTTATGTCTGACTGTGCCAGGTGCATTCTTGGTCTTGCAGCTGCACCCAATTGTGTCTTTCAGGAGTTGGGTTGGAAGAGTTTAGAAAAGACAACATGACAAATTCAAAAATCTTAACAATAGGGTAAGCTTTAAAATATATCAGAGTTTAATATATTATGTGTGACATTATAAGAAATGAATTTAAATAATATGAGGACTCTTGTGTTTATAATGAAGTAAAAACTCACTATTTATGGATCAGGTGGTGGTGAAATTAAATCAGGTACAAAAACTGGGGGATGGAGTCATGAGAGGTTTATTTTCCTTCATCTCATAGTAGAGCTCTCTTAGTGACTGACAGCCTCCAAGAAAAGCCCTACAGCTGAAATCCTTTCTAAGAAGTCAAGACCAAGAAATGATACAATGTCAGTAGTCCAGAAACAAAAGTGAAAAATAAAATTGGTATTTTCCACAGTCAGTATCATTTTCTCTTTGTTCTTTTAAAGAAATGTTGTGATGTGATTCCCTTTCTTTTCTAATGTCTACTTGTTTGCCTTTTTGTTTGTAGACTCATTACAGTATTTTCAGTTACTCCTCTTCAAACTGGCAATTAAATTACATTCTATGTGTGTTCTCAACATTAACGTTTGTTTAATTTTACTGCAGAAGCCCTCCCTCATCTCAATTCCAATGTTATTCTTTGAGATACATATGAGTGTGCTGTGGTATGCCTGGTGGTGGGTATTGTTTGCATGATTATGTTCAAATAAACCTGTAAAATGTTGTGCTAAGAAATGACATGTTATAGTTCCCAGCTCCTGCATGCAGATTTTCAAGAATATGGAAAATCCATCCTCAAAAGATGAAGTGTAATTTAAAATCATGACAGTTATAATGTCAAAAGCATATAAAATTGTTAAATTTAACAATTTGTACATAAATTTCACACTACCTTAACCAAAGTAAATATTAAAGTGAAATATCAAAAATATCTAAGCCCCCTCTCAATCAGAAACAGAGTGGGCATTAGTATCCCAAAATCCTCAAAGGTGAGGAATGAACAAACATAGGGGGGATTCTAGCAATGGAAGAACTTGTATCACTGATATAAAGGCAGTGGCCACCAAAGGTCTTGAGAGGGAGAGGGAAGAATAGGTATAAAAGATTGACATTTTTGGGACATTGGAATTGATCTGTATGACATTGCAATAACAGATACAGGCCACTATACATTTTAATAAAATCTTTAAAATTGTGCAGAGGAATGTGTAAACAATAAACTATATTCCATGCATAGTAGCAATGCTTCAATAGGTTTTCATCAGTTGTAACAACTAATGAAAGATGATGTTAATGGGGGAAAGTGTAGGAGGGGGAGAGGGTAGGGCATATGCAAATCCCCTATATTTTTTATATAATCTAAAGCTTCTTTAAAAATAAATTTTTAAAAATGTAAAAAAAAAATCTAAGAAAAAATGGAGGACACTATGAAAGCTCTGACAATCCCTGGAGAGAGAAAAGGCTGTGTGATATAATTGTGTCTATGGATTGCATGTGTGTGCAGTGGCTGTAGCTTGGAGGAGAGGAAAGCCAGATAGGTGGGGGAGGACTTAAAATAGACTCCGTGGTTTACAATCTTTCTTCTTTACCATCAAGTTGCAGTAAACAATACTGAGTCATTATCTCTGAATTTTAGCAATGACTTAAAATACTAGGGCATGTTTTTGCTGTAGTTAGAGCTTCTCTGGTCTAAAAGGCTGAGTTAAACAGGTGCAGACCAACTTTACTTTGTCACCATATTCTTGTTGCTCAGAGTGGCCTGTGGAGGGGTATCATGAAAATCATCAGGAAGCTTGTTAGAAATGCAGAATCAGAGTCCCCACTCCAGACCTACACAAACAAATCTGCTTCTTAGTAAGATCTCAAGGTGATTGAAGAGCTTAGCCCTGCAAATTCCCAAATGTGAGAAATTTCTCTGAATATTCTTTATTTAAAAACAATTTATTGAAGTATATCATTCATACATGAACATATATAAATTATAAGTGTTCAGTAAACATTGTGAACTTACAAAACAAACATGCCTAACACCATACAGGGCTCCCACACATCACCCCCCAACAAACACACTGTACACACTGTACGGTTTTGAAACATTTGTTAACAAATCATGAAAGAGCATTATCAAAGTATTACTACTAACTATAGTCCAAATCTACCTCCCCTATATATTTTTTTTAAGGATTTATTTATTTATTTATTAACTTTTATCCATTTTTACCCCCCCCACCCCCAGTTTTTGCTGTTTCTGTGTCCATTTCCTGGGTGACTCTGTGTCCATTTCCTACCCTCTCTTCTCATCCTTTTCTTCCTGTCTTCACTGGGACTTGATCCTCAGAACCTCTGATGTGGGAGAGAGGTGTTCTACCACCTGCATTACCTTAGTTCCTGGTTTTTCAGTGTGTCTCATCTTGGCTTTCCCATGTGTCATGCTTTTGTTATGTCATCACCTTGCTGCATAGCTTGTGGGGCCTGGTGGCTCACCCACTCCCAGGGCCTGGCGGCGCACCTGTGCATGGGGCCTGGTGGCTCATGAACCTTCTATATTTTTCTTTTTTTCTTTTTACTGGGAGGTCCCGGGGTTCGAAACCAGTTCTCTCCATATGGTAGACAGATGCCCAACCACCCGATCCACATCTGTCACCCTGTTATATCTCTTAAGGTTGACCAAAGATACCCAAAGTTACAGTCTTTCCCATACAGGATTGCCATATAATAAATCAGGCTACTTTGTCACCAGCATTCCAAAAGCCAGACCTAGTGAGAAAAACTAGGCCTGGGGACACATGCATGGTTTCTAATATAGCGAATGTTTAACCTACCCTGATTACCACAAATCAGGACAGCAAGAATATTCGCATTCTCTGAATATTCTAATAGCAGATTAGGTTAATGGTTGTTCAACTCTGTGAACAAAACACAAAACAACATTGAATTATATACTTTAAATGAATGAATTTTATGGTGTCTGAATTATATCTCAACAGGGTCATTTACAAAATTAAAGGTTCAAGATGTATTCTCAAATGTAAACTACATCAAGAATTGCCACTCCAAGATGTAGAGCTCAAATATTTTGGGAAAATATTGAAGCAAGAAGTAAAAGAATCACATGATGTTTCCAGAAATAGATTAATAATGGATGATAAACAACTTGATGAGGTTTATTGCTGTCTTTAAAAATAGCTGAGACCATATAAATAAACAACATTTCTAAAGAAACATGTGAATTAACCAATAAATGAAAATCTTGACAGTAACAATATAATCAGTTTTGGAAGTAAAGACCAAGTTACATGAGTTTTTAAAAATTATTTTCTTTAGTAGGAGGAAATATTGATCTCAAAAATGAGAAAACTTTAAAAACAAGCTTTAAATATGGAACAAACTAAAATAATGATTAAAATGGAAGAAAGATATCCACATTTTTCTCAGACATACATTTTCAGATGTAATATAAATGTCAAGGCTAGTTTTATGCTGTTTATAAGAGCTACAACTAAAGCAAGAGAAAATGGGTATGTTGAGAGTAAAAGTATGGAAAATGCCATCCCAATGGATAAAATGGATAAAAGTAAATAAATAAATAAATAAATAAATCTTTAAAAAAAGTATAGGGGAGTAAGATACGGACTATAGTTAGTAGTCATACTTTCATGATGCACTTTCATAATGTTAAATGTTTCACAACAATGCAAAATATTTGTGGTGGGTTGATGTGTGGAAGCCCTGTATGATGTTATGCATGTCTGTTTTGTAAGATCACAATGTTTACTGAACACTTATAGTTTATGTATGCTCATGTATGAATGATATAGTTCAATAAATTTTAAAAAAAAGTGTTCCCTGGAAATGGTTCTTCAAAGGTAGGACTCTAGGACAGATTTAACTGTTTCTTTGGCCTGGAATACAATGTTGAGTTCTTGCTAAAGACAAAAGGGAAGCTAGTGATTCATTGTTGATTTTGAATTACCTGTTTGAGGAAAGTGCCCTGGGGACTAAGTGGCTGCCTCACTTGACTAAGTTAATATTGATGAGCAATTAGATTGTGAGCTGTTATAACTGCTTCTGACAGACAGAAAGAGAATGCCGAACTCAGGGATTTAAACTCTCAGTCCAAGAGTATGATAAAATTCAGAGCACATAGTAAGACAGGGATTACTCGGGAAAATATAAAACAAGCTCATCATTTCAACAGCAAGAAGATAATGCAGGGATATGGCCAAACAAGTTTTGGAGGACCAAAACATCAAAGAAATACCAACTTCAGGGAGCAACTACCAAACCCCAGGCCTGGAAGAACAAAAACATAAGATTATAATTATCAAAACTAAAGGGAACATATTGTTCTTCAATGGAAAACTAAGTAATAGTTTATATCATACCTTTCCTCACTGTTTAATTCTAGCCTTTCAACGCTTTTGAACTCTGTAAATTGTTCAAATGCTAGATAAATGCTGAAAAGGCAAAAACAAAAATTTGGCCATAAGTTTGCAAATTCTATTAAGTGGAAATACCATTGCCTTTCTTGCCCTACTCTGGAAGATGAGTATTTTGCCACATTTACACATTCATTTCAATATTACTGATTAATGCACATTTGAGATCTATGGATTATCCTTTGAACTATTGCCAAAGAGGTTTATGAAATTGTTAAAGTCATTCAGAATAGAGCTGCCTTAGATAAGATAGAGGTCTCTAAAGGGGAAATAAGTGTTGTTTTATGGGAGTAAGGTGCTTAAATCCCTGCATTCTTCTTTGAAACTTTCAATGTTACTAAAAAGATCAGGAAAGTAGACAAAAAA
>JAQZBX010066331.1:0-16133 GCA_029593785.1 Cabassous unicinctus
CGACCTTCTGACTCTCTCCGGGGACTCTGCACATTTGGAAACCACAGGGCAATTTTAAACGACAATTTTGGCAAAAACTTTAAAGCCGTAAAGCACCTATTGCTTCTGATTCAGAGCCCTTTACAAATGTGGAAGATCCATTCAGGGACACGCACATTCTTCCCCACAGAGTGATTACTTTCCACTACTGAGGGGGGGGGCCGGGCTGCTCTGCCCCTCCTCTTGTCCCCTCTCTAGCACCTCTGCCCTCGCGTCCCCAGGTAGCCCCCAGGCCGCAGAGCTCTCAGCCACAGTCCAGAGGTCGGCTTGAGGTTGGTGGCGCGTGAAGGCCTTCCCCCCCCAACAGCCTTCCCTGTACCCCATTCCCCCCAGAGGAGACGATCACAAGGGACACGAGGAGCCCCCACTCCCACCTGAGAGACCCCGCAGACAAGAGGTCGGCTCCATCGGGTACCTTTCTAAGGCCAGTGGTCTCCCACGGTCCTTCCTCCTAACTCCCAGGTCAGAAATCCACAAGGAGAAGAGTGCGTGGGGCTGTGCCTGTGTTTGGAAGGACAGCGGATCTGTGGACGGGCTCTGTGACCGGACCGTCTGTGCGGCACCTGGAGCGCAGGCCTCAGGGTCTCTCCAGGGCTCTGCCGGGAAGAGGGCAGCCCCAGGGTGAGAAGACGAGGCCCTCTCAGCCCCAGCCCGCGCAGGCCTCTGCCTGGAGAAGCAGCACAGAATCAAAGTTCCCTCGTGAAAGAGAGAGGGCGCGTCCCAGTGAGCGCACCAGGGCGGCAAGGAGGCTTCTGGCCGGTGACCCTGGGGGAGCCCAGGCCCCTCAGCCAGGCCTCGAGGCCTCTGTCTCCCACTCCTCGAATAGCTCCGGGCACCAGGGCAGGGCTCAGCTGCCTCCCTCCTCCCTGCTGGAAGCAGAAGCTCCAGCGAGTGTTTCCAGCTCCTGAGTCCACTCAGCCATGTCCCTCTCGCAAAATCCTCCCCTTCCCGCACCCCCCGCACCCAGCCAGCCAATCCGGGCCTGCCAGCCTCGCCAGGCCCATCTCCCAGGGCCTCGGCGGGATAAAACCCGTCAGTGATGCCGGGTGGATGGGAACAAACTTCGGAAGGAGGGGAGACTCGGCTCAGGACACTCCCTCAGGCGGACCCAGGTATGCTAGCCAGGCTTGGGTGGGAGCTGCCTGGGAGAGGAGTGCTGCGGAAGGGAGCGGCTCCCAAGAAGCCGGCTGCCTTTTCTGCCCCAGGGTTAACCCGAAAAGGCTGGGGCCACAGAGGGAGAAGGCCCCTGAGCTGGAGTTTGGGGCTTCCTCAGAGGACCCCCAACTGGGGTCCCCGGCAGGTGCCTTAGCCAGGCCAGGCTCAGGTTGGCCCCACTCTGCCTGAAGTTCCCCCAGTCTTCCTGGCACACGATGAGCGCCTGAGGGAGAGTGCTGGGGAGAGGGTCTGGGGCTCAGGGCATCGAATCTCACGCCCCTCCCCGGGGTCTGTGCAGGGCAGCAGCGTGGTGGCCGGCGCTGCGGGGACCCGCTTGAAGAAGCCTTCGGCGAGGTGCCAGCGACTCCCGGCGATGCCTCACAACTCTATCAGATCCGGTAAGGACGCGGTGTGGCCGAGACCCCTTGAGCCCTGGCGCCGCCGCGCGTCCACGCGTGCGCCCAGTCAGTGGGGCTGGGGAGCGTGGGCTCGTTCGCGGCTCGCAGAGCCCACCTGTGCGGGGCCGCAGCTGGGGCGCCTCGGGCCTAGCTCTCAGCCGGGGCCTCCTGGCGGCTCTCGGCCCTGGACCCCCTTCTCGGCCGGCCAGAGCCACTCTCCCCAGGCCCGTTTCTGTGGACCGCACGGAGCGGTGAGGAACTGTCGTGGGGCTCAGGGCGGCGTCCTTCGCGCCAGTCCCCCGCCTCGCATGGCTGGTTCCCTGCGCGTTCCCAGGCGCTGGGCCGCGCCGCGGCTGGACTTGCAGCGCCCCTGCCCCGACCTCTGGGCGCGTGTCCCCGGGCGCGCTCAGGTTTTGCGGGTGGCTGCCCGGCGGGCCTGCGAATCCCCCGCACCTCCTAAGCCAACCGCGAAAGGAGCCTGTGGTCTGGGGCCTGGGGCCTGAGGCCGGTAAAACACTCGAGCGCCCTCGGACTCCTCCTTGCCGGCGAGGCCGACCCTCCCCGCTCGCGCCCGGGCTCCAGGGCCTCCAAAAGCTCTCGGAAACCCCGGCCGCGGCGCCCGCTCCCCCGCTCTCTCCCCAGTTGGGGTCGGAACTGGTCCGCACGGTGGGCACGGGTGCCCCAACTCGAGCGAGTGCGGGAAGCGGGCGGTGGCGCCGCGCGGCCGGCGGTGATGGATGGAGCCCGGTCCACCACCGGGAAAGCGATTTATGGGGCCAGGGCGCAGCACTATCGATTTGGGCCGGCGAAGTGAGAAGAAATCAATATTTCAGATGGATTCTAGGAGAATATGAAGTCGCGCTCGGCAAACGGGATATTTGTTCTAATAAAGAGGGTCGAGGCGTGCGCGACGCGCGGCGGCGATCTCTATTTAGCCCAGCGCGCCGCGCAGCATTGAGTTTGGGGGCCGGAGGTCCGCGCCCAGGAGCGCGGGGAAGCCCCGGGAGTGCCGGCAGGTTTGTCGCCCCGGTTCATTTTAGGGCCAGAAAAACAGAGTCCTCTGGATGCTCCCACCCCGCCTTCCTACCCTGCGGGAGCCTCCGAGATCGCGCGGTGGCGACCAGGCGGCCCTTCCCCGTGCGGCGAGCCCCGGGCCCCAGAGGAGCTGCCCGGCACCCTTTACCCAGGCGCGTCCGGGCGCCAGGCGCGCTCCTTGGCCACGTTCTGAGGTCAAGACAGTTTTTGGCTCCCTTACTCTCTAGCCAAACCCGGGCCCAGCGCCGGGGGTTGTCCGCGTCTCCTAATCGCTGCTGCACATCTCGCGGTGCCCGACCCTGCTCCAGGCAGGCGTCTTCCGCTCGGGGCTGGGTCTCTCCCCCACCGCCTGCCCCTGACCTTTCGGGGGCGATGGGAGGAGGAGTGGGTGCTCTCGGATCTCGAATTTACTGGGCTGGGCCCCCTAACGCTGCCCGAAAAATGAGACGGTCACGGTGCCTCGGGTTCGCTTGATTTTGTTTTCGTTATTTTCTTCCTAGAACCGTTCCTTGGAGTAAATGGGAGTTAAAGAAGGAAAGAAAAATAAATAAATTTTAAAAAGACAATCCATTTTTACTTTATTTTTCATCAGCTACAGGCCCAGATGAAAAGGCACGGCTTTCCCATTAGCTCGGAGGCAAATCGCCCTTTTGGGGAGGGAGCTGCAGCCCAGGCAGGAGAGGGACTTCCCTAATTAACAAAGAAATAAAGCTGCGAGGGAAAGAGGACGAGGCTTTCTCCCTCAATTTAGTTTACTGTTAACACATCGGAAGAAAATGGCCTGGAACCCAGCTCTGCTTGTTCAAGGCCTTCGCGGGTTCTCCTCCCAAAGCCCCTGGGCAGCCTGAGCCGGACACCTGGGTTAGGGCTGGTTCTGATCGCAATTCATAAGCTCATACTTACTTTTATCAACTCGTTTCCTCTTAGGTTTTAGAGGCTTCCTCCCCTCTTCCTTGGGCACCTCCAGGCACCCGCCCTGGCTGTGCGCAGAGGGCCCCCACTTAAAAGTTTTCCCTGGAACGGAGCGCCGGGGTGCGGCGGCAGCGCGGCTTTCGCTCCAGCGAGGCCGAGCGCGGCTCAAACAACCCGGGAGGCTCGAGAGCAGGGCTCTGCGTGGCCCCGGGCGCCCGGCAGCCCTCCGAGCTGGCTGTGCAGAGCGTTCCTCCGACCACCCAGAGTTTTATTCTGAAGGGAGATTGTGCGCTGGTCAGCTAGTGGCCGAGTGTTCCGGAACGTTCGGTAAAATCCGCTCGGACTTTTGTTGCATCGGGGAACAAAAATCCTTCAAAGCAAAAACATTACCAAAAATTCAAAGACGCCGGCGTAATGATAAAAGCCAAATAAAATATTAAAACGTAAATAAACTGTGCTGCCGAGGAAGAGCTCAGTAGAAGTGAGCAGGCTGGCATTAAAGTTGTGTGAAATAACAAGCCCATCCCAGCTCCTGAAAGCAGACTATTAAAGGGTAAAATCAGACTTAAGAAGGAGGCTCTCTGGGCCGTTCCCTCCTCTTGGTTATGAAAAGGAGGAAAGGGGCTTAAATGCGTCGGGGAAGGATGGGTTTTCTCCCCGGTTTCTTGCCTGGGTTGAAAATAAAGTCTTGCAGCGTCGGGAAGCAGTCTGGAGGAACATGAAGGGGTCGCGGGCGCTTCAGTTCATCTTTGTTTCAAGACGGTTCATCCTCCCACTCTCCTCAATGAAAGTTAATTAGGAGATAATTTAGCTACCTTGTGAATTAGTTTTAAGATAAGTATCTTTTCAAGCTTTGTCACTTTAATTGCCCTGCTGATTGATAAGAAGTAATTATTTCTAATTGACACTTTTTTGATGTCTATTGGAAGCATTTATTTGGGAATTTTTGAGGGGTAGAAAGAAAGTTAATTAATTTTATCAGTGTATACCCCAAAGAGCTCTGCCTGTTTGCTGAAGAAGACAAAGGAAGTGAAGGAAAACAAAACAAAAATCTATCTCATGGAATTTTAATTATCAAATGACATTTTGATTCAAAGGAGATCATCTATTAATATAATGTCACAACTTTCTTTGTACCGCCTCAAATCTCTAATTTTAATGAAGTACGTGTTTTATGGCTATACATTTTCCCATTGATTTACTCACAGTCCCTTAATGTGCTAACTTCATTTTGGAAGAGATTATTTTGGCTTGTAATTGATTTTTGTGAAAATAAAATTAATAGAATTCCGTATGCTAAGAACAAATGGAACCATTATTTTAAGATCCAATTGTAAGAAAGATGTTCTGTAATTATTGGAGTTGAGCATAAAGGTGAAACTTTACTTACGGTGACATGCCTTTTCATACCTACACCTCGGAGTAAGCAGTTGAATCATTCACATCCTCCAGAACATTTTACTCTGAGTTAGAAAGAAGCTAAAGAATAAAGAGAACAAGAAAGACACTGAAAGGAGGCAACGAAGGGAGGGGAGAAAGGGTGGGTGGAGAGAGAATAAAACCAAAGAGCTTGCTTAGTAAATGAAGGTGCCCAGGTGCCTGAAGCCCTTGCCACTCCAGGCGAGAACGTCGAGATCCTGCTTTAAAACTCACTCTAAATCTCTGCCAGAGCCCCTAAGCAACTCCTAACCACCACCTGAAACACCCACTTTTCTATGCATGGGGAGAGGCAGGGTCTTTTAGTGCCCTTGTGGTGGGGATCTCAGGTTCCTGGGTGTCAAAGTCTTGATGAAGAGGAAGTAAGAAATGCACATGGTTTGGGTGTCGTTTGTTTTATTGTTAAAGGCCCTGTGATCTTCACCCCTAGTTGTGTTTGCACAATCTTCACATCCACAGACTTGTGACTCACTGACATAGGGAAAGACTTCCACATTGCCCAGAAGCAGAGGCACTCGTGCGCACACACTCGTGCACGCCTGTGATGGGGCGCACAGTCATCAAGATGCACTCCTGCCAGGCTAATTTCAGCCAGTGTTTTCCAGTCATTTGGGTGTAAAGTCTTGTTGCTTCTAACGATGTTTCTCCAGGTTACGTGAAGCTGCAAGAATGAGGAAACATTTTAAATGCAAAAGAGATTTAAGACGTACAAACAGCAGATAATATCGCATACCAACCTCACTATTAGTGAAACTGAAAAAATATATAAATAATGCAAAAAAAAAATCAGCAAGGAAGGGTTTAGTAATGGAAAATTCCCCTGCAATTAAATGAAAAAGTAATTCAGTGGGGATATGCCTGAATGAATTAGCATTTATTAATTGGTTCGCATAAAAACAATTTTGGGGAGGAGAGTTTAAAGTGTATATTTTAGATAGGAACATTTTCTCACATGTTCATATCAAATTATGTAGTCATCACATTCTATTTTGTGAAAAACTCCTGTTCACTCACTGGCTAATTTCACTTGCACACAGAGGGCTGAGGGGCAAAGGAGAGGATCCCACTTTAGATCAGAGAGAGTGAAGCTGGGTCCCTCCTTCTCTTGAGGCATATCCAAATGTGAAGCTGATGGGACAAGCTGGCAGAGTCTGCCAAGCTTAGGAGCATCCAGAGCGGCGCTCTGGGGCCCAGCCGAGGCAGAGGACGCTGCCTTGGGGTTCCGGTCCTCAGCCTGCTCAGGCAGGAGCCGCCTCTGGAATCGCAGCCAGGAGCTTGCTAAGGTTGACTGGTACATGGATGTGTTTACTTTCTCTCACCACAGTTGGTCTGTCTTCACCTCTAAGAGTTTCAAAACTGGTCTATTTATCAGTCCAAGAGGAACTGAGCCTCAGTTGAGCTGAGAAAGCTTTGAGCTCTGTGGTTCTGAGAACAGAATGATCCAAAACATAAATGACGCAGGTTCACTTAAGGAAAAATGATGATGGGGGATGTTGGGGGAGGGGGAAATGAGCCTTCAGTCATGACTGCAGGTTATTTTTTGTTGTGTTTAAGCTCAGACAGCGGGGAAGGCTGAGCCACCAGCCTCCACCTGCCCCCACTCCTTTCAGAGATAGACTTGGATGTAAGAAACCCTGAAAGAGGAGAGTTTGCCCCCAAACTCAGCATTCTTTGGGGGAGTGATCCTAGGTTCAGACAGGAACTACCTAGCTGGTTCTTTTGGGGGCAGGGAGCAGAGGCATTCTGCCCAGCACGTGCCCAGCAGCGGTGCTCAATGTTTCTCTTCTGGGAAAGGAGTGTGGAGAAACAGTAATCAGGGGTCTCCTGGTTCCTGAAAACTCCATCCCAGAAGCATCCAGAGCACTGTCAGTGAACCTCGTACAGAGGTCCTGAATCTGGGGGGTGGGCAGAGGCATCCACCCTTCTTTATTTTAACTGAGGTGCTGCCACTTTTAAGTCAACCTTTGAGGGCTCATAATCTTCTCATGTCCAGAGTTAGCAGGCTGAGGAAGACGCCCACACGGCTTGCTGAAAGTCCCTCCAGACCCCTTCCTTGGCCAGGTGGGAACATGATGAGCAAATGCCCAAATGTCCTAAGGTCAAGGGCCAGAAAATCTTTACGGAATGTTTTCCTTTTAAACCCACATTTCATGTCATGAAATCTGGACATTACTTTGGCTGGGTAGAAACTGGAGCCTCCTTACTGAGAACAAGGGTAGGGAAGTTCAGGAGTCCCCCAGGTATCCTGGGATTCTTTTCCTGTTTATTCTGGAAGACTCTCCCACCCCTGTGGACCCAAATGCCATTTTGGAGCCAAGTATTGCTTGGGCCAGCCCAGCCTGGCTTGCACCCCTCCTGCTTTGTCAGTGCCACTTTCACGCCCAAGGAAAGAGCTGACACACAAAGAGGGGGCACCTCAGCAAACGGGGCTGCCATCACCGCCGAGGGCTGCCGGGGACACCCTCTCTGCTGGGAGGTGACGCATCTGCTGTCTCATGTAATTCTCACCACACGCTGCCATGCAGGTACTTTATTGACATTTTATGGAAGGGAACTGATGCTCACAGAGGTTGATCTGACTCCAACTCCCCTTTCCACTGCACCCAAGGACCAGCTCATCAGAAGCCCCTGTGGCACCAGAGGGTCTATATCCGCACCCCTGGGGGGCCCCCCAGAGCCCGTGGCAAGAAGGCACCTGGCCTGCGCCGGCAGTGGCAGGCAGCCTCCAGCCCCTCTGTTTGTTTTCCTCCTCGTGTCCCCAACCTCCAGCGTCAGGAAGCGAGGTCCCTTTTCAGTGCACTTCCCAGCATTCCCTTCTGCCTGGTGGGGGACGCCGTCCTGTCTGGATGCTGGAGGTGCTGGAAGGGAGAGCAGGGAAGGCAGCAGGAGGGGGCCTCTTAACACAGCCTTCAGGTCACCACGGCTCCAGCTGCACCAGGAGGACATCTGCCCACCTCAAAGCCAGCATGCAGGGCCTCAGCGGGGTCTGGGCTGCCCGTGCCTCGGTGTCGCCAGCCCACACGCCGCCTCCCTGCCTGGGTCCATCTCAGAGGCCGATGCATTGGTGGGTGTGACGGAAACAGCCTCAGTTACCCAGAGATCAGCCGGCAGCCGGGACCGGCATGGCGCGCCCCGTCCACGGGGAGCACAGCCAGGCCGCTGGCGTGCGGGAGGTTCCGGATGATTCTCTCTGTGGCTTTCTCTGGGTCCCTCTTTCTCTGGGCCGACCAAGGCATCTGTGCCCGGGAAGTCTCTATAGAGGTCCAACTTGTACCATTAGCTTGAAAGAGGTCTTAATTTTAATTTTTTCATCTTCATGTGCAGAAGGCAGCTGCCTAGCTCCTGGGATGGTTCTCTGAAGAGAACCTGTCTTTGGTTTGAGCAGAGAGAGAAGCATTTCTTCCTTCCCTTCCTTCATCTCGTTCTTTCTTCCCCTGCCTTCAGCGGCAATGCTCACCGGTTTTGCTTTTTTCACTTGTTTTCCTAAGTGGCCTTACAGTGACCTGGGTAGTGGTGCTAATTAGTCTGCAGGCACATGTTGTCGCTGACAGAGCAGCAAAAGGTCGAGAAACGGCTCCATCTGTGCGTCCCGTGGGCTGTGTGTTTGGGAGCCCGGGGTGTGCGTTTCTGTTTCCTTGTAGTGCTCCCAGGTCAAATGCAGGGGGCACGAGGGGAGGCCCTTCTTAAACTGCGTGGAGGCGGCCCGGCCCCGGCTCTGCAGGCGCGGGAGGGGGCGGAGCTTTGCAAGCTTTGCTCTTGACCTGGACCTTGCGCTTGCAATCGGGGTGACCCCAGGCAAGCCGTTGCCTCTTGGGGCTGGAATTCCCTACGCTGTCTAAGCTCAGAAGGGGTGCAGGCAGAGCCAGCGTCCCCAGCGGCCCAGCTCCGTCCTGCCGTGTCCTCTGTCACCAGAGGGCAGCTCCAGAACATCTCCAGGGAAAATTCCCAGGCGCCACCCTGCTCTAGGATTGCCTATGAAACTCTCAGTGAGTAACTTGAAACCCAGAGCCAAGGCTTTGCTGCAGTTAAAATTTAGGTCAGACTTTTTCCATGTGGACCTCAAAGGGGTGTGGATGGGGTGAAGGAGAGGTTGGTGGGGAGCTGTCAGCTGTTACTGCAGCCCCATCTCGAAGGAGGTTCCCTGCTTCGTTTTACCAGAAACCCAGTCACAGAGGGAGAGAGAACCATTTGTCCCTGGACTTTGTGGTCGGATCCGAGTGTTCCGGGGCTGCAGTAGAGCTGGTCTTAGAGGAAGGGTGTGAGCATCTATGGCTTCTCTCTGGATATTCGCATTTTTCATCAACACAGAAACATACTTTTTTTTTTTTTGAGGTACTGGGGCTGGGGATTAAACCCTGGACCTCCTATGCGGGGAGCCGGCGCTCAACCACTGAGCCACATCAGCTCCCCTGAGCTGGTTTTTTCATTTGTTTTGCTTGTTCTTTGTGGGTTTTTTTGTTTTGTTTTTGTTTTTGTTTTTGTTTTTGTTTTTAGGAGGCACCGAGAACTAACCCAGCAGCTCCCATGTGGGAAGCAGCTGCTCGACTGCTTGAACCACCTCCGCTCCCTACATTTTTTTTAAAAAACAAAACCCACTAATGCTCTGTGGCATCACCTTTTTCTCTCTTCTGCAATACTAATCGAGATTGCTTACACCGAGCCATGGTTGACATTCAAGCTCTGATTAGCTGAGCACCACTCACCTACTCAAGGCCTGATTTGCTCTTTGCTCCACTGAAGATTTGCTCTTGGGGAGTCTTGAAATGGAAGGGGCAGTGAAGGGGTCCCTTCCTGCCTTGTCCTCGGGCCTGTGTGCTGGCAACGAGGAGGAGGGATGAGACTGGAAGGTGCTGGGGAGGGAGAAGTTATGGAGTTGAGGAAGGAACCAGCCAGAATCTGAGGGTCGGTCACTTAATTCCATTTAACCAGCCCTTGAAGAGTGCCGCGCGCCGGGAGTAGGGCAGGATGCCAGGAACGGCGGCATTTGCTGCCAGGGTTGCTGAGGTAAATGTCTGGGGTTCAGGTGTGAGACCAGGTGAGGGCAGAGAGCAGGAATCTTGTGACCCCTTTCCAAGAGGACAGACCCACAGAGCCAGGAGAGGGATGACATCAGACAAAACAATCCCGTCGAGGCACGAGGACTGAGCACAAACCACGCGGACAGTCAGCAGGAGAGCTGCAGGCACGTGGCCCCACTCCTCGCGGGCTGGCCAAGCCTGGGCCGTGGCGGGGGTTCTGGCCGGCAGAGTGTGGCACAGACGTCCAGGGCTGAGCCCCCAGGAGTTCCTGGGCAGGAGCTTCCCTCTTTTGGGCCCCCATCTCCTTGGGTCTCCTCGGGTGCCGCCCCAGGTCCTCCACCTCGCCTACTGGCCACAGGCTGCACAGGCCTGCCCCAGGCTTCGGCCTCACTGTCTGTGTAGAAACGATGCCTAAGAGTCCTGCCAGCAGTGAAGCGGCCTGCTGGCTGGAAGGTGTCCATCTCCCCAGGAGAGGAGCGCGGCGTGCTGCTGCCCACACCACTCCGTTCCAGATCCTGGGAAGTCACTCTCTGTACCGTGCAGTGTAGACAATTACATGCTGCCTGCTATTGTTTGAGGCCATTTTGTGTGTTCACCAGCCTGCCCCATGGAGATGGGGTCCTCTCGCGGCCAGGGGCCTGCCTCTCCCCCTTGGTGGAGGACGGGGGAGCTGGAGAGGCTGGCCCTGGGGCCAGAGGCTTGAGGTGTTGGGTCCCTCCTTGCTAGTGAAAAGGGGCCTGCAGCCCCTGCCTCGTCCACCACGCCCCCCCGCTGTCCTGGGCCAACCCCACACAGACCTGCCTCCCCGAAGCCCCTCACCCTCCCTGACGCCCTACGGCTCCCTCAGCTCCATTTCTATGTTTACAGCACTTTTTGCAGTCTGCTTCGGGTAGCGGCGTTTGTCTCCATGGGGCCTCGCCTTCTCGGTGCCGTTCACTGCCCAGAACTCCACAGGTGCCCACCTGGGCTCACAGATGAGGCTCTCTCTCCAGGAAGCAGAGGCTTACCCAGTGCCCCGCGCCGCTGGCAGAGCAGCGCCGCCGGCAGAGCAGCGCCGCCAGGCGAGGGCAGGGGGTGGCAAGGGCTCACCCGAGTGACCAGCCTGCAGGTGGAGTGGAGAAGGGCCCCTCGCCTGCTGACCCTGCCGTGAAGCCTGGCGAGGGCTGCCAGGATGCACGGGCACAGAAGTGCCACGCACACACACGGGTGCACACAAGTGCACACTCACACTTACACACACATACAATACACATGTGTGTACACATATACCCCTTACACACATTCAGTCAAACGCACACTCACATGCACACACACACATACCCACTCATATACACACTCACACTTATACACACATGCACAGATGCACATGCTTACATGCCCTTACATAAACTCACATGCACACTCCTACACAATACATACTTATTCACACTCACTCACAGATGTGTACATGCACTCACATACACATACACACTCACACTTACAGGTGCACACACCCTTACACTCACTAACGCACTCATACACATGCCCCATGCACACATGCTTACACACATGCATGCACATGCACACACACATGCACACTCACACACATACATACTCAGGCCCTCATACACACACACACTCATATACACTCATGCACACACTCTGCACACATTCACTTACACACAGACGCTCAGGGCTGCCACTAAGGTGAGGCACAAAGGTGCCTGGGGCGCTGTCTGGGGTGCTGTCTGGGGCGCTCACGCTCACGCGGGCAGGCTGCTGCAGAGAGGGCCTGGGCCTCCTGGCAGTTGGCAGGCCGACCCTGGCAGTGCTCGCCCTCACACACCCACACTTCCACACACACCACACGCAACATGCCAGCAGCGCGCCGTTACCCACGCCAACCGTGTGTGCAGGGCTGTCCTGGACCGTGCGTGATGAGAGAGGCCTGAGACACGTGCTGCTGACCCCACAGCTGCTGGGGCGCTGGACGTGGCGGGAAAGCGGGTCCAGTTACCCAGGGCATCTTCTGTGGGGACAGGCGGGGGGGCCGCTGCAGTGACCCACCTGTCGCCCCCAGGTTCTGGCAACCTGTGGGTGGGGTGTGGGTCTGGGAACACGCAGTATCCAGCCGTTGCCCCTAAATTACGGGATGCAAGTGGTGGTCCCTGCAGAGAACTTTTGGTGGGCGCTCTGGAACCCAGGTGAGCTCAGGGGCAGCCAGGCCACGCCCCTGGCGGCTCATCGTGGCCCTTCCCACCGGGGGCGGCAGCAGCAGGCTCGCGCCTTCCAGAATCGGCCCCTGCATGGAGGCAGGGGGCTGAGGGCTGCCTCCAGTGGACCCTTCCCTCTTCTCAAGGAAGCCCTCAGCCCCTGGCGCCCCTGGCTCCTCGCCCCACAACCTTGGGGTAGCTACTCCCAGACCGCATAGGCCTCTTCACTGGAAACCGAAGGGAAAATGTGAATGTGGACACAAGGCGCCGGCTTGTTGAAGAACATGCATGACCTGTATTTCTGATTATTACAAACCAATACAGTGTCATCCTCACTATTCTTTGATCTGCAAATATTTAGCTTTCATAGATCAGTGGCCCTCTGACTGACTGGGCAGAAGTCCGTTACCCTGATAAAGCTGAATAACAGTGGCAGGGAAAGTACACTTGTGGATAAAATACCTTCTGCTCTAAACGCTGTCCTGCACGTTTTCCTATTCAGTGGCCACTGCCCCGTATCTTCCTTAGAGTTTAGGGTCTCATTCGGCAGCATAGCACCATGTTAGCCGGTGCTATGTTCTGTGGTGTTTAAAGTACACTGTGCCCTTCCAGGTGCCCAGTGGCCTGGCAAGTGGGGAACAGCTGGTGCTGACACAGGGCCCAGGAGGGTCAGTGCTCTGACGTCAGCAGTGAGGCCAGCATGCCTCTGCCAGGGGTACCCCAGCACTTCAGTCAGGGGGAATTGACACTGGCACCACCCAAAGAAGAGAGCGATCCCCCTGGGTCCACTTCTGAAGTCGTCTGAGGAGCCAGAATAAGGAGAAAAGGTGGGTCCAGGTCTCCCACCACTCCGCTCACCTGGCGTGCAGCCACCCAGCCATCACGCCTGAGCAAGTCGCCCCTTGTCTCATCATCAGCTTTCCCCCTGGGATTTCCTCTGGACAGCCCATGCCCCTGAAGCTCCTGCCCCACCACCCACAGACATCATGATGCACCAGGTCTCCTTGGAGCCCAGAGGCTCTAACCTGCTACCCTGAGGCATTTCTGCTCTCGTGGGTGCAGCTGTTCCATAAGCCTCGCCTCTTCTTCCGGTCTTTTCTTCCCTGATCAGGTGCCCAGCCTGGGTCCTGGGCCTGGCTGCCTCAAGGCGGCTCCAGCTCCTAAAGGAGTGCCTCGCGCCCCTTCTCAGCCCACCTCTGACGTGTCCGTCACACTCCGAGCTCAGGGCACAGCCGCAGCCACTCAGCCTGAGCTCGAGCTCAGCCACTTCGGAGAGCACCGTTGTGATGACGCCCAGTTCAGCAAGCGCCTGCCGGGTGCCGGGATCGCAGAACTCGGTTCCAGAGGGAGAGGAAGGAGAGCTGGACTCCAGCCAAGGTTGAGAGAAAGGAAACGCCTCAGTGCAGGTGGATCTGAAGGCTCCCTTCCCAAAGTCACATGCTCATTAGCCGGAACAGCTGTGGAAGTTGGATTGTGCCCACCGTCAGAATGTTCTGGTTTCTCGCCTGGCCCTGGTTATTTTCCAAAATAATTTTAGATTCCTACTTGCACTTCCTTGTAATCCAAACAATGACATGCATTTGCAGGCCAACTGCTGGTGTACAGCCCAGAAGATTCTGTGGCAGCCCTGCCTGCCTCCCGACCTCTTTGCCGCTCTTTCTGGAAGCAAACCCATCTGCTCCAGCCAACAAGCCCTGGTCTCCAAGGCACAATGGCACCTTCCCACCTCGTAGCTTTGCCCATTCCAGGGGGGCTGCCTGGACACCATCTTCTTTCCCACCCCCCAACAAAGCTCGTGGAGATGTTCTCTGAGACCCTGACTTCTCAGGGACTGTGGCGCATGGCTCCCCACAGCACTTTCGCCTTCCATCATTTGGGCCGTAGAACCCAGAAACGGCTGCGTTCTTATACCAATGCCCCACCTCCAACTAAGACCCCTTTAGGTCTCCCCATAACCCCAGCTCCTTACGCGAAATCCTCCTGGAGTGAAGCACCACAAATGTCTGCAAGGGTAGCTGTGACATGACTGCTTGCAAGAAGGAGACATTATTCTCCCAATGCTGTCACTACACTTTCTCCTGTTTTCTTTACACGAATGGCTGGGGAGGGAGGGGGGGTTTGCTGCTGAGGAGACAGGAATGCGGCCTTAAAAGGAACAGAGCCTGTGCTTGGAGCGGGCTGGCGCGGCGGGGGGCAGCAGTGGCTGCTGCAGTGACCAGCTCTGGCAGGCACTCCTGGGGCTCTTTTAGCAAAGGTGGGAGCTGTAATATGCATCCTTCACACGCCCCCAGGTGAGCATTTTGTAGATGAGCATTTGCGCCTCGAGGCCCACCCAGAGCCCCCTGGCCAGTCCCTTCTCCTTGCAAGGGGGAACCTCTTCCCAGGAATCTCCATCTGGCTCTGGCCAGGTGGCGCTGTCTCTGGTCTGCCCTAACGGGCTGTGCAGAGCCCTTTTCAACCTACAACGCGGTATTCCTTCTCTACATGATATCTCTATAAAAAGAGGCTCAAAATACCAGCCCCGCCCATCTCACAGGCTTGTGAAAACCCAGCATCTGATGCAATTGAATTGGGTTGAATTAAATTTGAGAGTCACCTTTCTAGAAGCACTTTGACAGTTCTGCACCTGTTCGGTGAGGTAATGACCCATCTTTCAACTGGATCCAGGATCCCTAGAAGTCCTGGTGGAGAGTCCAGGGTGACCACACGCGTGGAGGCCCGAGGATGGGACCCCGGGGCCGGCGCTTAGAGGCTCAGAGGGCAGAAAGCATTTGGAGCAGGCTTTGGAAACGTGGTTTTGCCCCCTCTCTGTCTGCTGTGGCCAGTTTGGGGTCGAGAGGCTGAGCACCTGAGGGTGGTCTGTGGTCCGGCCCAGCTCCCCACCCAGCCCTGGTGATGCCCTCGGTCAGAGCAGCTCCTCTGCAGAAGCCCTGGTTTGGGACGGACGGACAAGAGGAAAAGGCCTCTCCTGTGTCTCCCACACCCCTGCTCCCAGACCCAGACATGCGAAAGGGGCTTCATGTCTGGGTCCAGCTCTTAATAGCCCAGCATGCAAACAAGCTAAGAGAACTGGAAATCTCAGGGCTGCCTGGGGTTCCCTCCACCATCTGCCAAGATGGTGCTAAGATCCCATGCGGAAAACTCGAGTTCTGGGGCTGGCTTTGCTGCATCAGACAGGTCGGTCCCCTTCCCTGGCCAGACCCTCTTGGAGGTGCCAGCAGCTCTGCAGACCAGGGAGACGCCGTGCCACTCTCGCCTCTCAGTGGAGCAAGCCCCCTGCCTGCCCCCACTTCCTGCGGCACCCCAGGCCCACTGCGCTCCCTGCGCACCCTTCTGGCTGCATGGCCTCTGCCCCCAGGCCCGAGGGCTTTCCCAGTCAAAGGATTAGGCTTGGCAGGGCCTGGAAGGGCATCTGCTCCCCCAAGTCAGAGGGAGAAACTGATGCCCAGCAGGTCCCAGAGTGAGCCTCAGCACCGTCTCCCCAGCCCTGCAGCCCGCAGCTGTCAGGGTGCGCTGGGCAGGTGAGGAAGGTGGGACCCAGGTGCACAGCAGCTTTGCCAGAGTTTGCTCAGTGCGATGGGCTCAAAAAAGTGGTTTTTCTTTATTTGTTCTTGCTTCTTTCACTCCTCAGGACGGCCAGTCCCCTTAGCTCCACCCTAGGGCACGGCACCTCAGACAGACACACAGACCCGCAGACTCACAGACACAGACACAGACACACAGACACAGACACACAGGCACACAGACACACAGACACACAGTCACACAGTCACACAGTCACAGACACACACACACACAGAGTCACAGACACACACACAGTCACAGACACACAGACACAGACACACAGGCACACAGACACACAGACACACAGTCACACAGTCACACAGTCACAGACACACACACACACAGAGTCACAGACACACACACAGTCACAGACACACAGACAC
>JAQZBX010066332.1:0-16139 GCA_029593785.1 Cabassous unicinctus
TACCATTTCTTCCGAGTGGTTTTACTGGCCTCAGTGACATTCTTCTGATACAATGAACATTCATGATCCATCTATGAAAACTGTAGGCCATAGTACTCAGTGGTGAACAGATAAGATAAATTTCAATATAAACTTTGTTTTTAGAGACTAAATTAAGATTCAATTAACATTCTCCTGTTAATCCTGGACGTGGCCATGCTACTCAAACAGTTCACATTTTTGGTAAGATCTCGATAACTCAGGGTAGGGTTCCATCCTAACCTAAAGTTAAATTAGAGAAACAGCAGTTATTGGAGAGAGGACTGCCTCAAGCGTCTATCAGATTTTTTCATCGTTTCTTGTCTATTCCAAAGAAATAAAAAGAACCCGTGGACAGTCCCAGGCGGATTTGCCACTGATTTTTCAGATTTAGGCCTCAGTGACATTCTTCTGATACAATTCCATGCCAGCCTTCCAAAGCACATGACAGCCCACCTGGTCACCAGGTGTCCACTCTTCCTCCATCTTCCCAGGGCCACTCACTGATAAAGGTAACACCACCACTGCCACCCCAAGGATTTTTTTTTTCCATCAGAAGACCTTGAAAAGGGGTATATAACTTTGCACAATTTAATTACTTGGCTATCTTAAATTACAGCTCCTATGCTTGGTTTTTAACATGTTGCTAATTTGTTTCTCCTGATACCTCTCTCTCTCCTGATTCTGCCTCTTTAATAAATAATTTTATTGGGGTTGAAACTTCATGCCTTATGTGTTCAGTTTCCCTTCACCCCTTGTTTTCTCTCATGGTCTGTGTTCAGACTGTGTCAAATCCTGGCAAAACCTCTAAGACTGTCAAGAAAATGCTTGAATGTTGATTCATCTTAGTGCAAATTCATGATAAAAAGTCTTACTGTTACTTGGCTATGGTAGTACATAGGAACAGAAAATAAAGTCATTTTTGTAATTTAACATTGAGATTTGTCTCTTATTTTTTTTTAGAAATCATGTTTATCTTTTGCATTTCCTATAACTGTCACTGAGGCTCCTTGTGCTCTGAAGGAAATAGGTTGCCAAGTGTATACCATGCATTGTGTTGAGCTACTTTTTGCAATTGTGACTAATTATTTCCTTCCTTAATTCACTGTATTGCATCTATCTAAGGTGCCCCTGGAGTTTCACTTGGGTAATTAGTGCCTTAATAAGTAATTTAGAGTGCAATTTCTGTGCATTTGCCAGGTCAGGTTATACAATGGCTGTCCACTCCAGCTTTCAGTAGATACTTTTATGGTAATGACTCTGGTTGCCTAAAGGAATCAGAATGGTTCTGCCCAGCTGGGAAGCTGACCCTAACTAATCACATTCACTCCAGGCTTAAGAAAACTCTTACAAGAAAACATTATGTACCATTTATGCATAAGAAAATTGTGATTGGTAACTTTCAGTGGTAAATTGTCACCCTACATATTTTCCTATAGTCATTTATGACCCATTTATTTTACTCACAGTCAACTCTTGGGAGAAGGACTGTTGAGATGCAGAGAGTTGGTGAGTACAGTGAGAGAACTATGTGAGTGTGAGTTTCAGAAATTTAGAAGAGACTGTGTGAGAGCTCTGAAGAAATTTTGGAGACAAGAACTGGGAAATGCAATAGATTAGAGACATCTGGTGATTTCAGTGCAATTTGCAGAAAAGGAAAAGCTTGTGCCCACTGCCACCCTTTATGTCCCATCTTACAATCCTTTCATTTATACAGAATATTGAGATAAACACTGAAATTAAATCAATCCAGTTATTTGTTATTGTTAGCTAAAAATATATAAGAGAAGCCTTTTTGTTTGGGTAGAAAAGTGACATGAAACAAAAGGGAGTCACTAAAGTCAATTTGAGACTCAGTGTGATACTCACTTGGCCATCAGATAAGACTTACATGCTTCTGAATGTAAGTTTGTATTTCATCTTAAAAATCTAGGTAGGAAGACAGTGAAAAGCTATTTATAAATGGCATTATTTTTTGTGTGTAAGTCAGAATAAAGGTTATTGTACTTTAGATGTCATATTTAAACAAAGCAGGATGTAAATAAAAATTTCTATAATCTAGAAATCTAATCTGGTAATAAGTATTATTGAGTATTTTCAGAGTATTTGAATATTTTGAATGAAAAATACAGGATTAGGCAAAGGTATTATTACCAAACACCTAAACCAAACAGACCCATTCCGATTATTTTTATAAAATTTGAGAACAAATTGAAGATTATTTTTTAATCCTTTAAGAAATTAATTTTTATTTCAACTCAAACTACATCTAGATATCTACCACTAACAAAACTCTTTGGTTCAATTCTTACTACTATTTGCAGGAAATACAGATCTTGGGAAAAGTTGACACAAAAGAGGCGACAGGCAAATATTGCATTTTATATCCAGCAGGGACTTTCATATGGAAAAAAAATCACATTTCTTCAATCTGCAGGATTCCATTACAAAATCACAAAGATTCACATAGAATAATTTTGTTAAAATCACACTCTAGTAAGTAGACAGCTTTGAACTTCTTAATAGGCTGATTTAGTCCAAGAACAAAGCCAATGCAAAAATGAAGATTTATTTACTGTGAGTTTGGGGAATCAATGCCCACAAATTTATAAAACATTTGATGAGTTCCATTTCTGCCTGTTGAGTTGCTTGTACAAATTATTTATATTTCTTAGTGATTTAAACTGACTTACAAAAGTACTTTATGGAGTAAACAATCTACAAAAATCTGAAAGGCAATATACAAAAATGATCTCTAAATGGAAATGAAATTTTATTTCACAGGGCAGTGCCTTTCTAAGAGGAAGTCAATTTGTTCAAAATTAGAAAATGTAGTATTTTTTTCTTAACTCTCTCCAGGCCCTGGCCTCTGGTGGTGTGAGTCATAGATGTTCCTGGTCACATTCTGAGCCTCCAGTTTAACAATACTAGCATGCTAACAGAAACATGTTTCTTATGCACCCAGAAACAAAGGCAGGATGTTGTCAGCCTTGACTTTAGTGAGGAAGTATTTAAAAATAAAAGTTCATACTTGACTGTGACATTGAAAACTAGAAATTAGGCTTCAATTAAAACTACTCAGGGAGCGGATGTGGCTCAGTTTAGTGCCTGTCTCCCACATGGGAGGTCTTGGGTTCGGTTCCCGGTACCTCCTAAAAACAAAAAAACAAGCAAACAAATGAAAAACCAACTCAGGTTAGCTGATGTGGCTCAGTTGTTGAGCGAGGTCCCGGTTTCATTTCCCAGCCCGGTACCTAAAAACAAAACAAAACAAAACAAAAAACTGCTCAATCTAAACATTTAGCTCTATACATATATTGTTAAATCCGGGTTAACATGTCAAAGAAAAATTGAATGAATGTCAAATGGGTAATAGGGAGAATGGCAGAAGGGATGAAATATCTGATTTGTATTAAATAAGGCTACTGTTTGCTATGGACAAAAAATAGAGGTGAACAATGAAAAATAATAAAAATTAAAATTAACCAAAAAATAGAGGTGGAATTTGCCTAAAAGGGGTACTCCTAAGAAAGGACCCTCAATGTACTTTCTAAAAATCAGGCAGATTTGTTGCCCTTCAAATTCTACCAACAGCAATATAAAAACAATCAGTTCTTCAAGTATAGCAAACCAGCTGGACAAATATTTTTAGATAGATTTCCCTAACTCAGAAATTGCTAGTGATTTGAGTACTTTACCTATAAATCTGATCAAGAACTTGCCAAAAATGCCTGAATGTTGACTCAAAAACCTTAATGTAAATGCCAATTCTGACATCTTAATAGCTCTGCTACATTATGGTAAACAATTGTAAGACAAAAGTCACATTCAGGTTTGCATTAAAATGTTTAGAATCCTATATATTTTTTCCTTATATCTGTACAGGAAAGATAGCAAAACATTATACAAAGATTGATCCAGGTACTCTATAAATGCTTTAAATAGTCCTGACAATAAAGAAATTAAACTTTATTCATACTTTTTCATTGATTAGACAATGGCTCATAGACGTAGCTATTCATAGGAATGCCCCTTCTATTTTCAGCTCTGTTCATCCCAATCTAATTTTGGCTATTCTTGGAATAAGATCACCTGAGACTTTGTTAAAGTGTTTTAAGACTGTAGCATTTCTCTAACACTTTCTACCTACCTCATTTAGGGCACTTATCACTTGCATAATGGTTATTTTAGGACCCATCTTATCTCTCTTCCAGAGATGGAGACCAAATGAGTGTAGAAACCAAGACTTATTTATCTAAATTTCCCTACAGTGCTTTGCCATTTTTACCTATACCCAGTGGGCTCTGGAAAAATACCGTTGAACTAATCAAGAGGCCTAATTCTGTTAGGCCACCATCCTTTTTGCAAAATGAGCCCTAAGCAAACTACTTCTTTGTGTTGATGAAGCTATTGATTTCAGGTTTATTAGAAACATAGAATTTGGAGCCTTTGAATACTGGTTAGTCCAGAGATTTTCAAATAGTATTGAAAGGAGCCCTAACTCTTCAACAAAGTATCTCAGTGGGGCTCAGGGAGTAGATAGAGCTCCTGGCTTCATATCTGTTTCAATTACTATCGCCATGTAACAAACCACCCCAAAATTTAGTGTTGTAAAACAACCATTTTATTATACTCATAGACTCTGTGGGTAAAGCATTTGTAAGGGCACACTGAAGACAGTTTATCTCTAGTCCATGATATCCAGGGGCCTCAGGTGGGAAGACCGACAGCTAGGACCATCTGGAGGCATCTTCACCCATAGGTCTGGCTGTCGGCTAGAACCTCTCAATTGGGACTGATGCCAGAACAATTACACAATGGTCTCTCCATACAGCCTGGGCTTGCTCACAGCATGACAGCTTCAGGATAGTCAGGCCTCTTACACGATAGCTTAGGGCGCCAAAGCGAGCACTCCAACAAACAAATACGATGACGGAGCCTCGGAAGTCACAGACGTCATTTCTGCCATACTCTACTGGTTGAATAAGTCATAAATCCCACCCAATATGGGGGTGGAAAAGGGGGAGGAGTGGATATAGACCCCACCTTTCATTGGACGGAGTGTCAAAGATCATATTGTAAGAAGAATATGTGGAATAGGAGACGCTGTTGTCTTCTTTGCAAAATACAATCTCTAATAACATCTCACACCAACCTCTTCAACCAGAGAGCAGAACCTTCTATGTTTTACATAGAAGGACCCCTAACTAATGTTTACTGGCCTTTGTAAATGTAGGAGCCACAGAGGCCGTGTAACATGTAAATTTCACACAATCTTTCAGTATATCCAATGGCTATTGTAGAAAACCAGACAGTTGAGAAAGCTAGTATTTTGTTAGCCCCTTTTCTTTGTTTCTGATTTCTTTGGGCAGGCTGGGAGAATTCCTATTCTGAAGAACTAGAAGAAAGACAGTATTTCATTTTATTGAATTGCATTTTGAAAATCAAACTTGAAATCAAACCTAGGTTTAAGCTAGGTGCTTTCACAAATTTTATTTAATCCCCCTATGCTTCTCCCAATGTAAGTCAAAATTCCTAAATTGCTCACAGATGTGTGTGTGCACAAATTAGTAAGAGAAAATGTCAATATCTGTGGTGAGAAGGTGAACAGACCTGGGGTGGTGCCTTAGCCAAGTCCCTTAGCTTCCAGCCGTTCTCCAGGCCTAGAAGCCTACTCAGTGCTCTGGCTTCCTGGCTCAGGCCCCAGCCTGACTTCAGTGATGGTTTCAACCCTCACAGATGTTCCAGAAGAGGCAGCAGCCTTCTCTGACAGGTCACATCCTTCTAACTCAAGAGGGATATTTGGGGGTCGGAGAAAAGTTTTCTAGGAAACAAATACTTAATGCACGAAGGCAGAAGAAAAGTCCCAGAGAGGTTCTCCAGCAGACAATTTAAACTAATGACTCACAGCTGGGCAGCCTGCCCTATTTTGGCCAATGTGCAATGTGTCCATGTCACGCTGCATTAAGGTCCATGTTCTCCCTCCAGCCTAGTAAATCTTCAGACCCACTCATGGAGTCCCCTTGCACGTGTTCACTCTTGTAAATAAAATCCACCAGCATATTTAGCTCATGCAGAAAGAATAAATATTTAATAACAAGTCTTCCATCATAAGCTTGCACCACAGATGTCAGCTAGAGTCTGCCTCTTGAGATGTAGAGAAATTGGCTATACCCCATCCCACGCCTTCTGGAAATCCAGCGCCAGACTTCTGCACTGAGGTTGTCAAGCCACTAGCTATGAAGCTGTTTTTACGGAAAGGCTACCATTCATGGATCACCTCACCATTCCACGTGTTCAATCCCTGTTCCTCACAAACCGAGCCGCCCCCATTCCTCGATTTCCCCCCAACACCCTCACCAGGATTCTGTGCATTTTAGAGACTTTAATGAAGATTTGGGGAGAAAACAGAGTGTTCAAGAGAGCGATGCAAGCCATTTAAAAAATGATATCCGTAAAAGCCCTTCAGTTATGCAGCTATCCCTCATCGTTCCTCTCCCCAATTCCCTTTCTCTTCTCTGTTCCACTGCCCCAATTTCAAAATCCTCTTTCACCCCAGCAGCTTATCAGAGTTTCTCTCAACACACTTCTATCCAATAAGAGAAATTCTGCTACTTGCTGTTAATCTTTTTCTTAGTCTGCTACAGGTTATTGCTCTGACCTGTACCTCTGAGTATTCCTCTGTCTTCTTCAAAAGTCCTCGACATTCTCCTTTCTTCTGAATATGCCAAATTTCCAGGTTTTTCCCCCAGTTCTCTGTCCCCTTTTCTCCTTATCCCAGCCCTTAGTGGCCTCATTTACTTTCAGCGCTACATCCACACCCTTTCTAGGGCAACTCCCAGATCCCTACCTCTAGTTAGCATCTCTTCTACCTCTCCCCTCCAAACGTCTTCTAGACATTTCCACTTGTCCTGTCTGAAAGCAAACCTCTTCTATGCCACAGCCTCCTAAGTGGCGACCCCATAAACCTCTCATCCCACCACCCTGCATTCTCTCCTCTTCTCCACTGCTAGGACAGTTTTCCAACGTATAACTCTGATCTTATCTCTCCTTTGTTCAAAACTTTCCCATCATATTCTTAATATTGTTTGTGGAACTTAGCCCATATTTTGAGATCCACCACCATGTAGGCCTTAACTGTATTTGCAGCACAGACTCTGGAATTCAAAATGAGATTAAATCCTCACTATCCATTTAATTTAATTTAAACTCTCTGAGCCTCTGTTATTATTTATGAACCTATATTTTGGCCCTTCCCAGAAAATACTTAAAATATTATGCATCTTAGTGCTGGGCCTATCCCCAACTCTGTCCTTTCTAAATTGTAAATCTTCTCCGTAGTTTACCACCAGTCTTGGTTCTATTCAAGGTAAAGACCATATGTACTCTTGGGCTTCTACCCGATTCATTGACCCCAAGTCATAGCTATTTTCAAGGTCTCAATGATATAGTATAAGGTTTGATATCATGAAAGTAAAATGAAGTGATCACACAATGTATTAGTCAGGGAAACATAACCGACAGGATAAATATATATAAATATTGTGAGATTTATTACAGGAATTTGCTCATATGACGATGGGGATTAGTAAATCCGAATTCTGTAGGGCAGGCTGCAAGTTGCAAACTCGGATGAAAGTTTTGATGAATTCCCCAGGAGAAACTGTCTGGCTTCAGTAGAGACAGAAATTCTTTCTGATTGCCAAAATTATCAGTTCTCCCTTTAAGGCCTTCAACTGCTTGGATGAGACTTCTCTCATTGCTGAAGGCAATCTCCTTTATTGATTGTAGGTATAATCAGCCATAGATGCAATCAATTGACTAATGATTTAAATCCACGAAATACCCTCACAGTAACAATCAGGCCAGTGCTTACCTGACCAAATAACTGAGCTCCATAACGTTGCCAAATTGACACATCAAGTTAACCATCACAAATAATAATATATGTAATCAGCCAAGAGGATAATTAGCTATATTATGGGGCATTTGGTGAGGGCCATGAGGAGAATTGAGTGGATTAGGGAAGGATGGCTTGTTCCCTTTACTCCAAGGTTCAAATACTGACTGGTCACTGGAAGTAAAGGGGAGAAAAGCTTAGAGCCAAACTCTGGCTGTCTCAGAGGATCTGAATCTGGAAGGACACAAGATGTAATGTGTAGGACTTGGGGGTTGGGTCACGGTTTAAATCCCAGCTCTGTATGTATGTCCTGGAGTAAATCACTTAGCTACCTGAGTCACAGTTTCCTCATCTGTAAAATGGGATGGAGATCCCAGCTTAAGGACTGTTGTGATGATTAGTGGTGAGAGGTATATGTTGTACCTAGCACAATGCTTGCACTCAAGGAGTTTGCTAGTATCTTGATGACTATATAGACTGAGCTCTGGATATGAAAAAGTAGCCTATAATACTGTACGAGTTCCTAAAGGCAACTCCTATTTAACAACCCGAATGTGCTAGGCATTGTGTTAAAGGCAGTAAGGTTGTGCCTTTGACCTGAAGGAGCTGGAGCACCATGGGGTGTCCCAGGTAAATGGTTGTCATTAGGGAGTGTGATAGAAGGTGTAGTGGGCATCTAAATGGAATACTCTGGAACACATGTGCTTTCTCCACCAACCATCATTTCATGGGTGCATTCCAGGTACCAGACAGTGTTCTAGGTGCTGAAGGATCAAAAATGTGACCCCTGTTCTTAAGGAGCTCATAATCTAATAATAATAATAAAATGAAGTCAACCATGAATTCAAATGGTTACAATGTGTTACAAAAGCTAACCTAGCAGTCTCTTCACACTACACAAGAGCACTAGGGAGGGCAAGATTCACCTGGGAGATAAGAAAGGTTTCAGGAGGTGACATCTGAACTGAATTCTGATGCAGGTGACTCCAGGTGGAAATGAAAAGAAAGGGAAAGAGCTCTTTGGTTGGGGACAGACCTGAAAGACCACATAGTGTCATTAGAGGGCTTGGGGCAAGGGAAGTGTCACAGCCTATTGGAATGGATGGGAGGTGAAGACGGAAAGACACCTTAGGATCAGTTTGAGGGTGCCCTGTGTGTGCCATCCACACCACAGAGCCCTTTAGTTTCTCCTTTAGGCCGTGGGAAATAGGGGACGATATTTAAGCTTATTCTCAGTTATATTTAAAGCCTGGATAACCTTACAGAATCTGTCTGAGACCATCCTCTTTATTTTCAGATCTTTGTATAAAGAAAAAAACTACCATCTGGTCTTACAGAAAATCAAAGCCTGTAGTGAGAAGCCAAGAGTTGGCAGATTAACAATGCTCAGAGCAATTTCGCCCCCACGAGACCCAACATGTTCACATGTTGCTTTAACTTGTCCTTGGCCTTACTAGACCTCAAGGAAATTGCTCAGCAGACTCATTCTCCTTCATCCCTGCCTCTTCTTTGCTTTGCCGTTGCGTTGTAATCGTCCATCTGATTGCAGGAAATTTGTCCTGTTTAGTGTCTGGAGTGTTACAAAGGAAAACCACTCAATTAATTGATCGTTGAGTGTCATTCTCAGACAACTTGCTCCTCCTGCCCTGCCCCTCACTCTTTTAGTGTCCTCACTTCTAGGTGCACAAGGCTATATGTAGATTTGTATTTGCTCATCCTCTCTGATGCCCATTCCCTGCAGTGATGTGGGCCGAATGGTCCAGCCCAGAAGAGGAGGAAGGAGGACGTGGCTCAGCTGAGCCAAGTGTCCTCATCTGACCTCTTGCTCTTTTTTTGTCCCCAGAGGAAAGGTGGAGCTTTCCTGCCCACAGAACTTAATTTCCTTTTCCCATTCTTCATGATGCCGCATTCCTTTATGGGACTAAGTGTTTCTTATGGGTGGCACTCTGCAGAATTCCTTTGTTCTCTGAACCAAGGGCTTTGATGCGCCCACTAGGAAAACCACAGGTTGAAAAGCTAGATAGCATACCCCTCCTCTGACGGTACCATTCCTTCATGTACTGTGCAGCCCCTACCTCCCCAGGGGAAGGCACAGGCTCTGGCAGGAACCCCATGAGCCTGTTGCAGTGGGAGCCGCAGCACTTTTGGCACCTATGTTCCTTTGAGCAGACCCAGGCAGCCCCTGGCTCTTCAACCCCTTTCAGACCCAGAGGAGGCACTGAACCTAACATCCAAGAGCTGACCCCACAGTGGCTGTCCAGAGGAACCAGGTGATACAACACAGCATGGAGGGAGAGTTGATACCCCATAGGGTGAACTGGACAAAGAGAGCCAGAGGCCCAAGGGAGCTGGCACATAAATCCTACTCCTTTCCCCCTCCCTTTGATGGATGTTTCTCAGGCTCAGGACTTTGGTATGCCCTAGCTGGACACCCCATACAACCAAGCAATAGGCTGTGTTTTATCATGAAGCAATAACTGGCTTGATAACAAGTATTCACTTTCCTCCTTCCATTTCCTGACTTTCTTTCTCTCATTTTTCACCCCTACCATTGCACCTTCCAAAAGCATTAACATCAGAGTGTTTTCTAGAGAATCCACTGACAGTAGCCCACTGAACTCAATAACACTCTGACCTCATTAAACTGGCTGGTTTGTTCCTGGGTGGGCCTGGACAAGTTTTTAATCACCTCTCTTCCCACACACTCTAAGACGCCAAAAGAAGGCCATTCCTTATTTCTGCCTTGGAAAAGAACAGGCTCAGATCTATGATCCCTGGAAAACATTTAGCCCTGGGAGAACCTTCATAGCACTACTAACGAGAGAGAAAGAGAGAGAAGATGGAAACAATCTAAGCTTCCAGAAAATGGAAAATGATTTTAAAATGGACACATTTATATAATAATTTTGATAGCCATTAAAAATAATGTTATAGACATATTTATTGACATGTAAACTGATTCATGATATGTTCATTGAAAACACAAACTTAGTATGATTTCACTTTTGCAAGATGCAAAAATACATATATATCTATGTATAGAAAAAACTGAGGGAAGATATACACCAAAATGCAAACAGAGACTGTCATTCATTGGTAGGATTATAAGTGAGTTGTTCTTTATTCTTTACATGTATCAGTATTTTAAAATATTTCTTCTAAGAAATATATATTGTGGGTTTTTTAATGTAAAAGGAAAAAAGTATCCTGGGTCTGGCGCTCATAAATGCTCCTTTGGCCAGCTGTCTGCTGCAACTTTAGAAGGAAAATGAAATAAAGGCCTCAGAGAGACTCTGGAGGACTAAGGATAACAGATAGGCTTTCACTTTTTGTGAGAATTATTAGAAGGATATGGTTTATAATTGTTACAATGATATATATATATAGTTGTTGAAGTATAAAGATATATATGCATATCTTAACAAAAGAAACGTTATAGTATTACTGCTAGAACTACCCTTTGTGAGACAGTTCATAAAGCATGCCCCTGTATTTAATTACTTTATAATATGTAACAGTGTTATTATTCTTAATATAACTATGTTGCTCCATGAATACTTTTGCATATTTTTAGTTCTTGAGAAATTTTAAGGATAAACAATTGTGTTTGCACAGATTGAGTCAAATGGTGGGCCATCCATTTATTCAACATATACCAATATTTTCTGTTTTCCAGAAACTAAGCTGCATACTGGGTATTCAGAGTTTAAAGATATATACTCTTTCCCCAGTGAGCAGGGAGTGGACATAAACCCATGAACCAGCCTCCTCAGTGGATTGTAATGGGCACTCTTTCCCCAGGGCTCTAATGGGCCAGGGTAAAAGGGCATGCAACCCAGGCTGGGGGCATACATAGTCAGGGAAGACATCCGAGAGTAAGGGATGCCTGAACTGGATTTTGCAGGACAAGTGAGAATTAACCAAAGAAGGGGGAGAAGGGCATTCCAGATGGGGTCTATGAGATGTAGAGGGAAGCAGGGCCAGGGAGTGTCAAAAGTTGAATTTGTTGATCAGCACTGTCCAGAACTATGTATGATGATGAAAAAATTCTTTGTGCTGTGCAAAACAGTAGTCACTAGCTTCATGTGGCTGTTGAGTAGTGGAGGGATTGAAATTTCATTTTTATTTCATATAATCAATATAAGTTTGGGTGAAGACAGCTGCTAGATTATGTACATTGTTTTCATTTACATTCTAAAGGTGAAAAGGAGTCACTGCAAAATATCAAAACAGAGCAATTACATAATTTCATGAATAATCTTATAGGAAAGAATATTTCCAAATTTGGACAGAGAGTACTTTGGCCAGTTTTTAACATGCATTCGGCTTTCCATAAACTTCTTAGAGAAGATGACCTAAAGGAAGAGTGTAAAACAGACATTGCCATAAAACTCATCTATGGAAATGATCTGACAGTGGAAATAATTAGCTCACCTACAAACCAATAAGTAAAGATAACCATCACAGCAGGAAATTGAGTAGAAAGCAGGAATTAGTCATTCCCTAGGGCCAGCATACAAATGGCCAATTAAACCTGGTATTCAACCTCATTAGTATTCCAAAATATTTCAGTGAAAATGAGATTCACATTTTTCAACTATCAAATTAGTAAAATTTTATTTTAAATGACTGTACATTGTTGAGGTTGTAGATCAATAGTCACTCTCAAACATTTTTGGGAGAATACATTGCTACATCCTTTCTGGAGGCCAGTGTGGCAATATTGCAGCCAAAGACTTGAAAATGTTTAAACCTTGTCAGCCAGCTATTCCATTTCTGGGAATTTGCCATAAGGAAGTAATTAGGGATTCTTACAAAGATTTATACAAAATCTTGTCCATGTCTATTTTCCATATGATAGTGAAAAAACAATGACAACAACCTAACTGTGGTTCCCAATAGGAGATTTAGTAAATAAATAATGATATATCTACATGACTGAACACTTAATTTTCTTTTAGTGAAAAAAAAAAAAATCAAGTTCCTATTAGAATGTCATATTTCAGTTATAGTTTTTTAAAAAAATTGTATAAATAGAAAAATGTTAATAGTGTTTAGCAACTGAGAGTGTGATTATGGGAGATCTTTGTTTTCTTCTTAATATTTCATTGTATTTTATTATTTTCTACAATGAAAATCTATGACATTAAAATAGAAAAGCATTTTTTAAGCTGAGGTTGTTAATTATGTCAGTAATGTTCAATTGTAACAGAAGTAATTAAAAGTGGGCAACTGCTACACTTCTTTACTAGATAAAGTAATTGAACTGGCTGGTGGCAGGCATTTGCTAGTCTAGACTCTTGGACAAAGAGCAACAATATTGCTTTTAAAGAGGTTATGTGACTTTGGAGGCCTTTCCAGAAAGTCTTCCCTGCTGTTAGTAGAGCAGAAGGGCTTTAATTAATCAAGATACAGTGTTTTCAGCCAAAGATAATTATGTATTTGAAGACACTCTTGCAATCTGGGATGTGGCTGGTTTGTATAAATAGAAATTTCCCCCTTGTTAGGTTCTTGCTAACATTTTAACCCAGATGTGATACCCTGTAATAGGGAAAACATTTTCCAGTATCTGGGAAAGAGGAGGAGAATGGGAAAAAAAAACTTTAAACAGAGATCAAAACAACCAGAAACTTCAGCTAATCAGAAATTCTTCTGCCTTTGACTTTTAGGAGAAAATGAGACATCTCAAGAAAGCAACTCTGAATTGAGATTTGCTCACAACCAATTTTCAAGATATTTCTCAAGGCTTTATGAATTCAGACTAAGCTCCAGACTTACTGCATCAACATTTCTCAGTCTATCCTATGAAAATAATTTCTAATGGTGAATCCGAAATTCTTCAGGATCTAGAACAATTTTAAGAATCAACAAAAAAAAAACTGATTAAATTGTGTTATGTAGACTCTAGTTACTATGCACACACACATACACACAAATATTTTTCAAGGTCTTCAAGAATAAGTGCTGTTACTTAAAAGGGGTTGTACTTAAGCAAAAATAAAGAACACATTCTCTGCATATTCTAGTTAAAATGAATTTTTTCCTACTAAAAAAAACACACAGCTAATTGGAGAAGTCAGCATGATATTCTTAGAAAGGCATGTGGAAACTCCCTAAATTTAGAAAATAGAGGCCATAAAGAATATCAAGAATGTTTTACCAGTGGCAGGGGAATCAGAGGTGATGAAAGACAAGAAGGAAGGAATTTCAAGAAAGGGGCAGTTTGGGGGGCGGATGTGGCTCAAATGATTGGGCATCCATCTCCCATATAGAGGGACCTGGGTTCAATCCCCGGGACCTCCCGGTAAAATAAAGAAAAATATAGAAGGCACACGGGCCGCCAGTCCAGGCAAGCGGATCCGCCACCAGGCTTCACCCCCCAGGCCCCGGGTGCGGGTGCGCGGCAAGATGATGACGTAACATGAGAGTGACGCAAGGGAGAGCCAAGACGAGATGTGCCGAAAAAAAACAGGAACTGAGGTGGTGCAGGTGGCAGAATGTCTCTCTCCCACATCGGAGTTTCCCAGGATCGAATCTCAGTGAAGACAGGAGAAGAAGGATGAGAAGAGAGGGCAGGAAACAGACACAGAGAAATTGCCCAGTGAATGAACGCAAAAACAGCAGAAACGGGGGAGGGGGGAGTAAAAATGAATAAAAAAGTAAGTAAATAAATAAATCTTAAAAATAAAGAAAAGGGAAGTGGGTGTGACTCAATCGATAGAGCCCCCGTTTACCATATGGGAGGCCCCGGGTTCGCTTCCCGGCGCCTCCTTGTGAGGGCAGGCCGGCCCGCGCGGCGCGGTGGGCTGATGCAGCAAGACCTCACAGCAAGGGGGAGATAAGCAGACACAGAAAAAACACACAGCAAATGGACACAGCAAACACAAGCAGCAAGGGGGGGATAAATAAATAAATAAATAAATCTTTTTAAAAAATAAAGAAAGAAAAAAAGAAAGGACAGTTGTCAACAGAGTCCAAAGCTTCAGAAAGATGATGATGTGGCTGAAGAGGGGAGGTGGAGATGTAAACCAGATTGCCACAGGCTAAGACCAGTGAGGAAAGGAAACCAGCAAAGAAGCTTGGAAGACAAGGACTAGGTGGGATGCAGCCTGGAGAGAGGTTTCTTTCATTCCAGTTTTGCTTTAAGATGCAGAAGACTCAAATATAGTTGGAGGATAGTGATGTCCACATTGTGCAGATGAGAATCGGCAGGGGAACATAAGATGCCTCTGTGAGAGGCCGGTGGGTAGCCCTGAGATCAGTCACCACCAGCAGACATGACTCCCAGAAGGCTGCCTGCATCTGGTTAGTGAAGGTTCCAGGAGTGAAGCACCCAGCAAGAGGGGTGGCTCCAGTGACAGCAGCAAACTTGAGCACAGCCCACTGGCTGGTGTTCCTGGAGGATATGACACTGACATCAGCTGGGTTTTCAATGGCAGTAATGGCACAAGCCACTAGCAGGAGTTTCTCCCAGGTCCTCTTTAGATTTATGAAGTAGATTACATCACTTTTTCTTTGTAGATGTGCTATTCCACTTAGAAGTCAAGGTTGGTGCCACCCAAGTGGGTGCCTGCTGCCAAGAATTTGAGGACATCCTCCTCCTTCATCTGCAGAACATCAGAGGTTCTAGACAGTGTGAAATGCTCCTTTTAAATTACAATGGGGGAGCAGATGTGGCTCAAGGGGTTGAGAGCCTGCTTCCCACTTGAGAGGTCCCAGGGTCTGTTCCCAGTGCCTCCTAAAAAATAAAAAAATAAAATAAAATAAACAAGCATGCGAATATTCTTGCTGTCCTGATTTTGTGATAATTAGGGTAGGCTAAACATTCGCTGTATTAGAAACCATGTATGTGTCCCCAGACCTAGTTTTTCTCCCTAGGTCTGGTTTTTAGAATGCTGGTGATAAACTAAGCCTGATTTATTATATGACCATCCTGTATGGGAAAAGACTGTAACTTTGGGTATCTTTGGTCAACCTTAAGAGATATAGCAGGGAGACAGATATGGCTTGGGTGGTTGGGCGTCTGTCTCCCTTATGTAGGGACCTGGGTTTGACCCCCGGGACCTCCTGGTAAAAATTTAAAAAAGAAAAATATAGAAGGCGCGTGGGCCACCAGGCCCCACGAGTGGGTGCGCCACCAGGTTCCACGAGCGGGTGCGCTGCCAGGCCCCGCGAGCCACACAGCAAGATAATGACGTAACAGGAGAGTGACACAAGGGAG
>JAQZBX010066333.1:0-16132 GCA_029593785.1 Cabassous unicinctus
AGCCTGATCCAACTTTATATTCCTTCCACCATTATCCCATACCCTTAGTATCCATTCCCACACATATTCCCCTGATTTCTGTCTATATAAGTTGGAAAACTCATGCAGTTCTTTCAGAGTATAGCATACTTCCTCATGGGTCACACTTTGTATTTCACCTTTGGGGGCTTGTTGTGATTTTAGTCTAGTAATGGGTCTCAAAGACAAGAGGGGTGTGGGGTGTGGGTAAGGAGAAGGATTAGAGATGTCTTACAGGCTACTGACCTGAGTGCATTCCTTTGCATTTTCTTCTGGTGAGACAGGATTAATTTCTTCAGGCAGGGGTTGGAAGACAGATTCCTCTGGGCAGACTGGAAGTTGGGCAGTGCATGCTAGAGATTGGCTGGTACCTGCCTCGTGGTGGGAGGAGGTCCAGACTCTCTGGTGCAAGGTGGAGCCTGGGCAGTGCATGCTGGAGTTAGGTTTGTAATTGCCTCAGGGCTGGGAGGAGGTCCAGACTCCCTGGGACAGCCCAGAGACTGGATGATACAAGGTTGACAAGGTGTCGTGTCCACAGGGCAGGCCATCGCAGGTTTATCTGGTAAAGTCTCAGCAGAATTTAGGGTTCCAGTGTCCCCACCAATATTATCATCATCCCATATGTCTCCATCCCAATCCTCAGGGTTCCACTCCTTTCCAATCAGTGCCTTCACTTTAATTACAGAAACCCTGCGAGTTTGAGATTTTAGTTTCCTTTGTAATTCTGCTACTTGTACAATGAGAGTCTGGTTTTGATTCTAGATATCTCAAGTCTGTGGCTACAGGAGACAAGATTTTCTTTCAAGGCACACGTAGAAACTTTCGTATCATCCATGCGGCATTTAAGTTTCAAATTTGAAGACTTTAGCTCATCTCTTTCTTTTGTAACTGTATCCAGAGTATCTAGGAGGAGCCAGCCAACATCATTATACTTTTTGACTCCACAAAATTCTGTTAAGGTGTTGAAAACACTCTCACCCAGATCCTTGTTTCTTACAAGCGTGAACGTAGGGGAATCAGTGATGCTATTTTGCGTATCTCTATTGCCAGCTCATGCCATGGACTGTTAGCAACCTCATTATTGGAAAGGGAGTCATTAGTACCCCTGAGTCCAATTAGTATAGAGAGCCAATTGCAAAACTCCCAGAACCACCTCAGACATCCCATGTTTAAGACTCTGTTCCTCAAGAACCACTCCCGGTACCAAGCTGTATTAATCAGGGTTCTCTCGGGAAACAGAATCAACAGGAGATATCTGTCAATAATATGAGATTTTAGAAGAGTCTCTCACGTGACTGTGGAGATGCACAAGTCCAGGTTCTGCAGGCAGGCTGCAAACCAGGGGCTCCGATGGAAGTCCAATGAAAGGTCCTTGATGAGTTTCTGGGAGAAGTTGCCTGACCGACGAGCTGGGAAGTTCTCTCTGAATGTTGAAATCACTTCCCCTTTTAAGGCATTCAACTTATTGGATAAAAGCGTCACCCATTGATGATGTAATCTCCCTGATTGATGCAGATGTAATCCGGTATCCATGCAGTAAACTCACTGGTGATTGAAGTCCATAAATGCTCTTGTATTACAATTAGCCCAGTGCTTGCTGGAACAAACAGCTGGAAACAGTTACCTGGCCAAGTTGACACATTGACCTAACCATCACATGTGGTGTATTACATTGATTGATTTTCTTATGTTCAACCATCCTTGCATACCTGGGATGAAACCCACTTGGTAATGGTGTATAAGTCGTTTGATATGTTGTTGAATGTGATTAGTAAATATTTTGTTGAAGATTTTTGCATCTAGGTTCATTAGAGAGATTAGTCTGTAATTTTCCTTTCTTGTAGCATCTTTGTTTGGCTTTGGTATTAGGGTGATGTTGGCATTGTAGAATGAGTTAGGCAATGTTCCTTCTACTTCTATTTTTTGGAAGAGCTTAAGCAGTATTGGTGTTAGTTCTTTCCAGAATGTTTTATACAATTCACCTGTGAAGCCATCTGGTGCTGGGCTCTTCTTAGTTGGGAGGTTTTTGATTACTGAATCTATCTCTTTACTTGTAATTGGAGTGTTGATTTCATAAGTTTCTTCTTTCATCAATGGAGCCTGCTAGTGAGTTTCTCATAATTTGTCCATTTCCTCTAAATTACTATTCTTTTTGGCATATAGTTTTCAAAGTATCCTCTTATAACACTCTTTATTTCTGTGAGGTCAGTGGTGACATTCCTTCCTCATTTCTTATTTTGTGTATTTGCATCTGCTCTCTTTTTTTCTTTTTTAGCCTGGCTAAGGGTTTGTCAATTTTATTGATCTTCTTGAGGAACCAGCTTTTGGTTTTGTTTATTTTTTCTAGTGCTTTCTTATTTTCTATTTCATTTAGTTCTGCTCTAATCTTTGTTATTTCCTTCTTTCTGCTTCCTTTGAGGTTAATTTGTTGTTGTTTTTCCAATTCCTCTATGTGTCCAGGTCCTGTAATGTATTATTCAAAGTCTTTGTTTCTCTATTGATTCTTTCTTGAGATGTTTTGTCTAATGGTGATAATGTATTAAAGTCCCCCACAATAATTGTAGAGGAATCTGTTTCTCCACTTAGTTTTTCTAGTGTTTGCTCATGTATTTTGAGGTGCCCTTGTTAGGTGCATAAATGTTTATGATTTTTATTTCTTCTGAAAGATTATCCCTTTCTCTAATATATAGTGTCCATCTTTGTCTCTTAAAATAGTTTTGAATTTAAAGTCTATTTTGTCTGATATTAGTATAGCTACTCCATCCCTTTTTTGGTTATTGTTTGCTTGTAGGATTGTTTTCCAGCCATTCACTTTCAGCCTCATTGAATCCCTAGGCCTGAGGTGGGTTTCTTTTAGATAACATATAGATGGGTCATATTTCCTAATCAATTGTGCCATTCTGTGTCTCTTGACTGGTGAGTTTAATCCATTAATGTTCAGTGTTACTACTCTCAAGGAATTATTTACTTTAGCCATATTTCTTTGGGTTTATGTATGTCATATGTTGTTTTTATTTCTCTTTTTGTCTTTTTAGTTGTTCTCACACTCTCCTCCAGCTCTATCTCTTCTGTTGGTTCCTTTCAACCTGCAGAACTCCCTTTAGTATTTCTTGAAGGGCAGGTTTCTTATTGGCATACTCTCTTAATTTGTTTATTTGTGAATATTTTGAGCTCTCCATAATTTTTGAATGCCAGCTTTGCTGGATAGAGGATTCTTGGCTGGAAGTTTTTTCTTTTAGTTCCTTAACTATGTCATACCACTGTCTTCTTGCCTCCATGGTTTCAGCTGAGAAATCAGCACTTAATCTTATTGAGCTTCCCTTCTTTGTGATAGTTCTATTTTCTCTTTCTGAATTCAGTATTTTCTCTTTGTCTTGAGCATTGGACAGTTTGAAAAGTATATGTCTTGGAGTAGACCTGTTGGCATTTATACTGTTTGGGGTGCGCTGCGCCTCTTGGACTTGTACATCGATCTTCCTCAATAGGGCTGGGTAGTTTTCAGCCATTATTTCCTCCAACACTCCTTCTGTCCCCTTTTCCTTCTCTTCTCCCTCTGGAATGCCTATAATGTGTATGTTTGTGCATTTTTGTGTTGTCATTGAAATCCCTAAGTACCTGCTGGATTTTTTCTATCTTTTTATCTATTAGTTCTACTATTTGTTTGATTTCAGATATACTGTCTTCCACATCACTAATTCTTTCCTCTGCCTGTTCAAATCTACGGTTATGTGCTTTTCATTGTCTTTTTGATTTCTTGGATTATGCCATTTATCACCATCATATCTGTTACTTTTTATGTATGTTAATTTTTTCAGTATGTTCTTCCAGTGTCTTCTTAATATCCTTAATCTCTTCCTTCACTAACTTAAGTTGGTCCATGATATTTGTTTCAAGAGCTTTGATTAGTTGTTCAATGTTCTGCACCTCTTCCTGGTTTTTAGTTTGTTCATTGGACTGGGCCATGTCTTCCTGTTTTCTTGGTATGGCTTGTAATTTTTTGTTGCCCTCTGGTCATCTTTTTATCTTGATGTGTTTATTCAGTTGATTAACTTCTCTCATTATTCTAGGGTTTTATTTAATTGCTGTTTTTGTGTGTGTGTTAACTTTTGTCTTTGACACTTTGTTCTTATTCTATTTCATTGCTGTTGTCTGTGTTTCCTTGGAGGAAAAAATTAGGCCCAGAGAAAGCGAATGAGGTAAGAAAAGTAAAAGGATAATCATATTAATAATAGTAATTGTTAGAAGAGAAACCATTTAAGACCTTGGAAAATGTTTATTTAACTCATGTAAGCAGTGTAGAGCAATAGGAGTAGAAAGGTGGGGTACCAACGATGAAATGGGAAACCAAAGAGAGAAAACTATGTAGACTGAATTAAAAGGCCAGTATCATGAGAGGGGGAAAGAGAAAAGACAAAAAGAAAAAAAGTTAATAAAAGAAAGAAAACAGGATAGATGAAGTAGAAATAAAACCCTGAAAAATTGGGGACTAAATAAAGAGAGGTGGAATGTAATAACAGCAACAGAAAGCAGAAGATAGAATGGTGAGGGAAGGAAAAGAGATAGCCTTGGTATACAAAATCGGTATACACAGAAAAGGGGAAATCAAGGAAGAGGAAACACAGTAACCAAGAATCAAGCCAGCAGCACATTGAGGAATTTATCTCTTCATCCGGCTCCCTCCAGATTGATGCCCTGAAGCCTCCTACTCTGTGGGTTCCCAAAACAGCATCTCTTGGGCAGGGTCTTGCCCCCACTCAGCTGTTTTTTGTGAGAGAGATCTGCCTATATTCCTTTGAAAGAAAAAAAATTAGGACCAGATAAAAGGAAAGAGCTAGGAAGACAAAAAGAATAATAGTAATGGTATTAGTAAAAGGCAGGAGAGCAAATGTTCAAAACCTAGGTATTGCAGTCGGGCAGTTTGATGTAATTATGAATTCTAAAAATAGATATTGGATCATTCTTGTAAACTGGTCTGCTAATCTGGGCATGATTAAATTACAATTAGGGCATTAACTGGGCCACGTCAGTAGGGCATTGAGTCCCACCCCTTGGTGGGGCAGGAATCAAATATAAAAGGCAAGGCAAAGGAGAGAGGGAGCAGTCTTGAGTTGGAGCCCCAGGAAGTAGCATACAGAGGAGCTTGGTGGTAAGGAAAGAGAGAAGGCCCTGGGAAGTGAAGCAAGCCATTTGCCTGATACTGTACAGCTGGCCTTGTGGCACAAAGCAAGCCTGAGCCGAGAGAGAGGCAAGCCCCGGGAAGAGAGGACCCCAAGAAGCCTGAACCCTGGCAAACATCGTGCTTCAACACCTGGCAGTAGACTTTGGTGAAGGAAGAAACTTATGATTTATGGCCTGGTAACTGTAAGCTTCTACCCCCAAATAAATACCCCTTATAAAAACCAACCAATTTCTGGTATTTTGCATCAGCACCCCTTTGGTTGACTAATAGACTAGGAAATTGAAATATTAACATGAGTACGAAGCACAGAGAAATAAGATTAGGAAAGCGGAATTGAAACAATGAAACAAGAAACAGAATAGAGAAAGAAATATATGGAATGAATTAAAATGCTGAAATGGTAAGGAAAGGGGAAAAGAAAACAGAGAAGAGAGAAAGAAAAAAGTTAAAAATAGAAAATATACAGAGCAAAAGGGAGAGAGGGATAAATACAAACCAGAAATTTTGGAGACGAAATCAATTAGGTGGAATGAAAGAACTACAATGGAAAACAAAAGATATTTAGATGAAGGAGTAAAATGAAATAGTGTAGGTAGAATAGATCAGTAACCAAATTAATAAAAGAAAGAAAGAGCAAAAATAAACAAGCAGAGAAAGAAAGGGAGGGGATATGATACAAGTAAAAAACAAGACAGCAGCAACTCATTTAAAAATAAAAAATAAAAAAAAAATGGAAAAACAGCCTTCTTTCTTAGACCCCTAAGGATCTCCTCAGGCTGCTGGTGTTCCTCAATCACTCACCCTGCAGCCTGCCCTCTGCAGGTCTTGAACTGGGTTTTAGTGAGTAAAGTAAGGAAAATAAAAGAAAATGAACTTTTAAAAAAATATATGATATCCAAGAAAAGCTAATACAAAGAAAGCGTCTATATGTTCCCTGTCATAAAGTTTCAGCTGGCTGCCTAATAATCTGGTGGATCTCTTCTCAAAGAATAGCCAGGAATCAAACCAGAATTCCAATAGGCAGGAATTCTCCCACTGAGCTATTCTGGGTCCTTGGGTTGGTTAACCTTTCAGAAGGCTATCTGCCCCTTTTCCCTTGTGCAGGTTAGATCCCCAGCAGTCAGCTGGAGTGGTGCTGATCACAGCCTCTCTCTGCCTCCTCAATGATGTAATTCCTCTCTTTACCTAGGTAGCTTGGTGTGACTGCCCACATGAGATGATCCCCCTCCCCTCTCCCTGTCAAGTTGGGGTCCCTTCTGATATTCAAGGGGTATCCTTCCAATATTCAAAAATTCAGTCTCCACTCTCCCAGACCTCTCTTCCTTGCAGGGAATCTGCCGTCACACTCCTGTTTGGAGCAGGGGCTGGGTCTCCACCTAGTCTGTCTGCCCTGAGGGCTGGGTATGTGTGTCCCTTCCAGTCTCAGGTAAGCAACCCCCAATTATTCCTGGCTTCCCTATCTGTCCAGTACCCTCCTAGATGACTCAGAGCACTTCCTGTGGAGGTAGATGCCTGCTCTTTTCTCAGTTAAATACAATTCACCAGGAGTTTTGCCCTCACTTAATATCCCAGGGGTATGGGAGGGGAGCCTTTCCTGGCAGCCGGGAGGTTTAATAACTCATGATTCCTTGTTTTGGTTTCTTCATGTCTTTGACCCTTGTTCTTCTGGGAGTTGGTACTCAGTGTCCTGGTTTGCTGTTTTCCAAAGCAGGTCCCCATGGCAGCCTCTGGCTTTTCTTTGTTGTTTTAGTGAGAGCTGAGATTTATGTGTCTAACCTGTTGGCCATGTTCCCACAATCCCCTCTTGCCCATTTTTAAAATGGGTTGTCTTTTTATTTTTGAGATGCAAGATTTCCTATATATGCTGGATATCAGGCCCTTATCAGATAAGTGGTTCCCAAATATTTTCTCCCATTGAATATGCTGCCTTTTCACTTTCTTGACAAACTTCTTTGGAGCACAAAATATTTTAATTTTGAGGAGGTCCCATTTACCTATTACTTCTTTTGCTTCTTGTGCCCATTTCCTAGTATAAGATCTCATGGATGCTTCCCTACATTATCTTCTAGCAGCTTTATGGTCTGAGCTTTTATATTTAGGTCTTTGATCCATCTTGAGTTAATTTTTGTATAGGGCATGACATGGTGATCCTCCTCCATTCTTTTGTATATGGATATCCAGTTCTCCAAGCACTGTTTGTTGAAGAGGCTATTCTGTCCTAGTTGAGTGGGCTTGGTGGCTTTGTCAGCTATCAGTTGGCCATATGTGTGTGGGTCTATATCTGAACTCTCAATTTGATTCCAATGGTCAGTATGTCTATTCTTTTGCCAATACCATTCAGTTTTGACTACCATAGCTTTGTAGTATGTTTTAAAGTCAGGTAGCATGATTTCTCCAATTTTGTTTTTCTTTGTCAACATAATTTTGATTATTCAGGGCCACTTATGCTTGCAAATAAGTTTCATAATTGCCTTTTCCAGTTCATTAAAAAATGCTGTTGGAACTTTTATTTGGATTGCATTAAATTTGTAAATCAATTTGGGTAAGATATCTTAATGATATTTAGTCTTCTAATCCATGAACGTGGTATATTCTTCTGTTTATTTGGATGTTCTTTGATTTCTTATAGCAATGTAGTTTTCTGTGTACAAGTCCTTTACATCTTTAGTTAAGTTTATTTCTAGATATTTTTTTAGTTCCTATTGTAAATGGGATTTTTTCCTTGATTTCCTCCTCAGATTGCTCATTATTTGTGTACAGAAATGCTACTGATTTTTGTATGTTGATCTTATATTCTGCCACTCTATTGAACTTGTCAGCTCTAGCAGCTTTGTTGTACATTTTTCAGGAGTTCCTACATATAGCATCATGTTTTCTGCAAATAGCGAAAATTTTACTTCTTCCTTTCCAATTGTATGCCTTTTATTTCTTCTTCTTGCATAAATGCTCAAGCAAGTACTTCTAATATAATGTTAAGTAAGAATGGTGATAGTGAGCATCCTTTTCTTGTTCCAGGTCTTAGAGGGAAAGCCATTACCCTTTCACCATTGAATATGATGTTATCTGTGGGTGTTCATATGTGCTTTTTATCATGTTGAGGAAGTTTCCTTCTAATCCTATCTTTGAAATGTTTTTATTAAGAAAGAATGCTATGTTTTGTCGAATGTTTGATAGAGATGATCATGTGAAGTTTTTCCTTTGATTTGTTAATGTGGTATAGTACAGTAATTGATTTGCTTATCTGGTTTAAAAAACTCACTTGATCATGGTGCATAATTCAATTGAGCTGTTGGATTACATCAGCAAGCATTTTGTTGAGTTTTTTTTGCATCTAAATTTATTAGATTTGTCTTTAGATTTCTTTTCTTGTAGCATCTTTATGTGTCTTTTGGTATTAGGGTGATGTTATTAGGTATTAGTTTGAGTTAGGTAATGTGCCCCTCTTTGAGAAGGATTGAAATTAGTTATTTCCAGAATGATTGGTAGTATTCACCTGTGAAGGCATCTGGTCCCAGGCTTTTCTTTGTTGAGAGGTTTTTGATGACTAATTCAATCTCACTATTTGTGATTGGTCTTTTGAGTTCTTCTATTTCTTCAATGTAGATTACTTGTGTGTTTCTAGAAATTCATCTATTTCATCTAAATTGTCCATCTTGTTGGCATATAATTTTTCAAAGTATCCTCTTATGATATTCTTTATTTCTGTGGTGTCAGTGTTGATATCCCCTCCTCATTTCTGATTTTATTTACTTGCATCTTTTCTCTTTTTTTCTATCTTAGTCTGGCTAAGGGATCATCAAAATTATTAGTCTTCTCAAACCAGGTTTTGATTTTGTTAAATCTTTCTAAGTTTTTAACTCTCAATTTTATTTAATTTTATTCTAATCTTTGTTATTTCCTTCCTTCTTCTTGCTTTGGGATTAGTTTGTTGTTCTTTTTCTAGTTCTTCGAAGGCATGCAGTTAGATGTTTGATTTTAGCTCTTTCTTCTTTTTCATTGTGTTTTAGGACTATAAATTTCCCTCTCAGAACTAATATAGCTGCATCCCATAAATTTTGATGCATTTTGTTCTCATCATCATTCGCTTTGAGGTAGTACTGATTTCTCTGGCAGTTTCCCCCTTGACTCACTGATTGTTTAACTTCCAAATATTTGTGCCTATTCTGGTTCTCCATCCTTTATTGATTTCCAGCTTCATTCCATTGTGGTCAGAGAAAGTGCTTTGTGTTATTTCAATCTTTCTGTATTCATTGAGACTTCTTTTGTGAGTTAGCATGTGGTCTATCCTGGAGATTGATCCATGAGCACTTGAGAAGCATGTATGTACTGCTGCTTTTGGGGGTAATGTTCTGTATAATCTCATTAGTTCTAGTTGCTCTAATGCGAGATCTCTGTTTCTTTATTAAGCCTTTTTCAAGATGGTCTGTATAATGGTGATAATGGTGTATGGATGTCCTGCTGTGATTGTAGAGGCATTTTTTCTTCCCTTACTTTTGCCAGTATTTGCCTCAAGTATTTTGGGGCTCCCTTCTTAGGTGCATTAATATTTATGATTGTTCTTTCTTCTTGGTAGATTACCCCTTTTACTAATATGTAGTGTCTTTCTTTGTCTCTTACAACAGTTTTGCATTTAAAGTATATTTTGCCCAATATTAGTATAGCTTCTCCTGCCCTTTTTGGTTACTGTTTGTATGTAAAATCATTTTCCAACCTCTCACTTGCAACATGTTTGTGCCCCTGTGTCTAAGGTGAGTTTCTTGTAGACAGCATATAGATGGGTTATATTTCCTTATCCATTCTGCCAATCTGTGTTTTAATTGGAGAGTTTAATCCATTAACATTCTATGTTATTATTGTAAAGGCAATACTTACTTTAGCCACTTTTTCTTTAGGCTTGTATATGTCATATTTTATTTTTATCCCTTAAGTTAGTCTTACCAATAATCTTCCCTTCTACATGCTCCTCCAACTCTGCCTCTCCTGTTTTTTCTTTTCAACCTGCAGAACTCCCCTCCATATTTCTCGAAGGCAAGACTCTTGTTGACAAATTCTCTCAATTTCTGTTCATCTGTGACTATTTTGAATTCTCCCTCATTTTTGAATGACAGTTTTTCTGGATGCAGAATTCTTGGCTGGCAGTTTGTTCTTTTTTTTTCCTTTCAGCACCTTAGCTATGTCATCCCACTTCCTTCTCACCTTCATGGTTTCAGGTGAAAAACCAGCATTTACTCATATCATGCTTCCCTTATATGTGATGGATCTCTTTTCTTTTGCTGCTTTAAGGATTCTTTCTTTTTCTTGAGCTTTGACAATCCTATAAGTTATGTCTTGGAGAAGGTCTGGTAGGATTTATTGTGCTTGGAGTACACTCACCTTTCTGGACATGTATATCCATGTTCCTCATAAGAGTTGGGAAATTTTAGCCATTATTTCCTCAGAACACTCCTACTGCCCCCTTTCCCTTCTCTTATCACTTTGGGGTGCCCATAGTGCATATGTTTGTGAGTTTCATGTTGTCATTCAGTACCCTGGGTGCCTGCTGCAGTTTTTCCATTGTTTTTGTCTGTCTGCTCTACTATCTGTGAGATTTCAGAAGTCCTGTCTTTGACATTGCTAATTCTTTCCTCTGCCTGTTAAATCTGCTCTTATATGCTTCTAGTATATTTTATTATTATTATTATTCAAGAAGCTTTAGATTACATAAATGATACATAAAAAATATAAGGGGATTTCCATATACCCCATCCCCTCTCCTTTCCACACTTTTCCCCATTAACAACATCTTTTGTTAGTGCAATACATTTGCTACAATTGATGAACACCTATTGAAGCATTGTTGTTAACCATGGTGTATAGTTTACATTATGGTTTACATTACACTTTGCACTGCACCATTTTATAGGTTTTTACAAAATATATAATGGCCATATTCATCATTGCAGTGTCATGCAGAACAATTCGTGTCCCCAAAATGCTTCATGTTATACTTATTCTTCCCTCTCCCTCCCCTCAGAACCTCTTTTGACCACTGCCTTTATATCAATGTTACAAGTTCTTCCATTACTAGAATAATAAGTCTACTTTACTCTATAGATGCATTCCCCCCTTATATTTGTTCATTCCTCAGTCTTGAGGATTTGGGGATGGGGATGCCCACTCTGCTTCTGATCAAGAGGGGACTTAGATCCCATGGTGAAGATGAATGGAACTCTCTTGCTTGCAGTTGTAGATACTCTCTGTTTTTTGGGATGGGCCTTGTCCATCGTCATCCTTTTGCCTGGGCAAGTCCGATGAATGGGAAAGTAGGTGTTGGCTGCAACTCTGCTGAGAGTCAAGGCCCAATCAGCATATGAACAGCCAGAAGATTTATGTCTCTGAGACACATATTTAATGGGTAGAGTGCTAATTATAGATTCAAATAAAAGGGGCAGAAGAGCCATGTGTAACAAAATTATAAATGAGTCTAACTCCAATACATTGAGGGGATAAGATATCATATATTCCAAGGTAAGGCTCACTGGGTACCAAATTCCTGGGATTGTCTCCCCTTCCTATAGTGTCTAGATGTCTCTAGAGCCCTCAGGATACCCCCTGCTTGACGCACTGCTTACTGTGGCAGTCAGTTAGATCCTCCTGAGACTTGCATAAGCATTACCTCTGGAATGACCTCGTGACTCACTTTGAAATCTCTTAGCTATAAAATCTCATTTGTATTTAACACTGCCCCCTTTTGATCAAGGTCTTTTTCCATATGCAGTGCTGGTTGGCACTTGGTAATAATCCCTTGGTGCCAGAGAGGCTCATCCCCGAGAGTCATGTCCCACGCTGGGGGGAAGGTATTGAGTTTATATGCTGAATTTGACTTAGAGAGAGGCCATATTTGAGCAACAAGGAGGCTTTCAGGATGTAAGTCTTAGGCAATTTATAATACTAGGCTAACTTTCAATTTCACAAGAACAAGTTTCATAGGGAAAAGCATCAGTATCAAGGTACTGGTGTATTTGTCCTCCTTTACTAGGCACTGCGCATGTTCCTAGTGTATTTTTCATTTCTTGCATTGTGCATTTCATCACCATAAGGTCTGTTACCTTTTGTGATCAAATCAATTTTATTGATACATATTAATAAAGCATAAATTCATCCAAAGTGTGCAATTAATGGTATTTGGTGTTATCTCATAGTTGTGCATTCATCACTTCAGTCATTTTTAGAGGATTTTCATTATTCCAGTAATAATAATAATTAACAACAAACAAACAAAAAGCCTTGTCACCTCTCAATCTCTCTATGTTTTCACTGCTGTACATAGCTGCTATATTGTTTCCATCTTTCCATTTTATTTGTATTTATATATATATATTTGTTGTTAAATATTAAATTTATTTAATTTTTTCTTTTGATTTTTTTTTGTATTACAGAATTTGTGAGTTTACAAAACAATCATGCATACCATACAGGATTCCCATACATCGTCCACCCCAAAAAATTGCATTGAGATGGAACATTTGTTACAAATCATTAAAGAGCATTGCCATAATATTACAGGTAATTTTAGTCCATAGCTTACATTTGGTGTATTTTTTGGATGGATTGTACAAAGCATGGGACCATATAACATAGTGAACCTGTGGTGGATGATCAACTGTTGTTAACAGTAGAAATAAAACATTCTCTCATGAACTATAACAAATTGTATTTATATTTTGTAAAAACAGTCTTATATATGCAATATCACCCATATTCATGTTTTACATGAGGTTTAACTGTGCTATACAGTCTCATGTTACATTTTTTATATTTCCTTCTAGTAATATACATGACTTTAGACTTATCTTTTCAACCACTGTCATAGTCATATAATAGCACTGCTAGTTTCAAACACTATGTTGTGCTTTACGTTTTCTCTTCACTTCCAAAGATTAAAAACAACATTTTTACTAATTCTGTGTGGGTTAATGCTCAGCTTCCCATTCTTTAACCTCATTCTATTTTCTGTTGACCAATATTCTAGTTATTAACTCCATGATTTACACAATTTATTTAGTTCAAATAGCACAGTCATACAGTGTTTGTCCATTTGTGTCTGGCTTGCTTCAGTCAACATAATGTCCTCCGGGTTATATCCTTCATGACTTCATTTATTCTTACTGGTGCGTAATATTCCACCGTGTGTATACATCACCATATGTTTATCCAATCATCAATTGACACCTGGGTTGTTTCTATCTTTTGTCAATCATGGATAACACCACTATGAACATTGTTGTGCAGATGTCTGTTTGTGCTTTCAGTTCTTTTGTGTATATACTTTTCATTCCCATAAGTTCTGTTACTTTTCTTTGCAGGCTTTCAGATTGTTCTTTATGCTGACCCAGTGTCTTCTTAATATCCTTTATCTCTTTAGTCATATTCTAATTGTTTGAATTGACTTAGGAGAGTTGTGTGATTATCACTGATTGTCTTAAATCCTATATCTCTTCAGGATATTTGGTTTGTTCCTTTGGCTGGGCCATCTCTTTCTGTTTCCTAGTGTGGCTTGTAATTTTTTTATTATGTCTAGGCATCTGACTATGTTGATGAATTTACTCTGATGGCCAGTTTCTCTTTCTTGCCTATTGGTTTTTTCCCCCACAACTCTTCTTTGATATTTGGTTCAACTTATTCTAAGTTATTAAAATTGCCCATGGGGAAACAGATGTGGCTCAAGCAGTTAGGCTCCCATCTACCATATGGGAGGTCCAGAGTTAGATTCCCGGGGCCTTCTGGTGAAAGGCAAGCTGGCCTACACAGGAGAGCTGGCCCACCCGGAAGTGCTGGCCCGCCAAGGAGTGTGGCTTGTGCTGAGTGCTGGCCCATGCACAGAGCAGGTGCAGTAAGATGATGCAATAAAAAGAGACACAGAGGAGAGACAATAAGAGATACAGCAGACCAAGGAGTTGAGGTGGCGCAAGAGATTGAGTGCCTCTCTCCCACTCTGAAAGGTCCCAGGATTGGTTTCCGGTGCTGCCTAAAGAGAATACAAGCAGACACAGAAGAACACACAGAGAGCAGACAGCACAAAACAACAAGGGGAGGGGGGATAAATAAATAAATAAGTAAATCTTTTTTAAAAAATTGCCCAGCTTAAGTTATCAGAATCGTGCCAGGAACTTGTTAATGGAGTGCACATTTCTCCCAGGATGTCAGACTAAGAGAGCCCTAAAAGCAGTTTTTCTCCTTGCAATTTCAAGATCTGACATCAGATAGAACTCATCAGCTTACCTTTCCAAGGAGGTGTTTCTTCCAATCTCTGCTTTTGTGTGTTTTTGTCTGGCCAGAGCTGAGATTCAAAGTGGGCTCTGGTGGCTGAATTCATTGAAGAAAAGCCCCTTCCTGACTGCCACTCCCTTTTCAGTTGTAACATCTGACAGGGAGGAAGATGTCTGTTCCAGTCACAGTTGGCTGCAGTGAGCCAGGGGTTTTATACAGGCTATATATCTTGGGTATGGGGTATGGGAGACCTTTCTGACTGCTGCAGGAGCTTGGTAACTCACATTGTTTTGGATTCTTCGTCTCTCTGTCCCTTGCCCTCCTGGGAGTTGTATAGCACTGTCCTGGACTGCTGACCCCTGAAGCAGGTCCCTGAAACAGCTTTTGGTCCTTTTTCCATTGTTTTGTGAGAGAGTTGAGCCCTGCATGCCTACTCCAATGCCATCTTCCTGAAACAGTCTGATCTATTATCTTTTTATGTATGTTTACAATTTCTTGGTAAGTTTCCCTAGTGTCTTCTTGATAGCCTTTATCTCTTCCTTTGTTTCAGTGAGTTGAGGATATTTGTTTGGACATCCTTGACTAGTTGTTCCACATTGTGCTTCTCCTGCTTTTTAGTTTGTTCATTAGACTGGACCATGACTTACTGTTTTTCAGTATGGCTTGTAATTTTTTGCAGAGGTCTAGGCATCCATTTACCTTAATGGGCTTATTCAGTTGGCTAGTTTCTCTTTCTAGTCTAGGGTTTCATTTTTGTTTCTTTGTTTTTTTTTGGTAGGAATCCACTTTATCTCTTGGTTCCACTTACTCTGTATCCTTCCCAGAGTTTCTTGAGGAAGAGTGCATCCTGCTCTTCCCTACTCTGCCATCTTGGATATCTGTAATGTACTTTTAATCTCATCCATTGTGTCTTTCATCCCCATAATTTCTGTTATTTTTCTGTTCAAGATTTCAAATTCTCTTTAAGCTTGCCCAGCATCATCTTAGTATCTTTTATATCTGTAGCCATATTTTCCTTCAGCTCCTTGAATTATATTAGGAGATTTCTTTGAACATCATTGATTAATTGCTTCAAATCCTGTGCTTCATATGACATTCTAATTTGTTCCTTTGCCTGGGCCATATCTTCCTGTTTTTTAGTATGGCTTGTAATATTTTGTTGATGTCTAGGCATCTGAGTATGATGGTGAGTTTACTCTGATGGTCAGTTTTTCTTGCTTCCCTAGGATTTTAATGTTGATTGGCATTGTGTTATGGCTCTTCTTTGATTCTTTGTTCAAATCATTCTAGTCTTTAAAATTGCTTGTGTATAACTGATGAAAAGAAGGATAGGGACAGGGACCCACTAATGGGGTACAGATGAGTTTCCAAGGGCCAATAAAGATGCCAAAAAGCCTCTTTTTTTTTTTTTTATTGTGGGTAAAAATCAAATTTTTCACAATACATACCAATATTTGTAAAATGATATATTTATACATATGCATGTATGTGCATTTGTTTACATAAATGTTATTTGTTATATATATATATTTTTTTTCAAAGGTGCTCAGATTACCGAAATATTACTTAGAAATTACAGGGATTCCCATCTTCCCCACCTCCCACGCCTTCAACAACATCCCACACCACCATCCCTCATCCGTGTGGCACAACACCTGCAATGGATATACACATCCTGGGGCCTTG
>JAQZBX010066334.1:0-16121 GCA_029593785.1 Cabassous unicinctus
CGCAGTTATTCTTTTTAATGCTTAAGTCATTCTACCTTTAGCTAGTGGGAGTGACTTTACATGTTCTTTTGACATGACTCCAATATCTTTTGATAGCTTTCTATCATTTTCTGGCCTAATATGATGCCCCAGGCTCATTTTTCACACTTCCCGACTCTTAACTGGAAACACCTATTCCTTTAAGGAACTGGCTCCTTCTGGTGGGGAGTGGAATCAGAGACTGCAGTCTGGGTGTGAAAGGTGCTTATTGCTACTAGTTGTAATTGTTTTTAAATCTTTTCAGTGGACATTCATATTTTTGAATGAAAAAACCCAATACCATGAGTTCTTACTAATATTTCTAATTCAAAGTTAACACTACATGGTTTTTATTTTAATCTTTACATGTATTTCTTTTCTTTTACACTGAAAATCTTGGCTCCTAACTTTACCATAACTATCTTATATAAACAATAGTTTTTTTTAAACCAATTTTATTGGTACATATTAATAAAGCATACAATTCATCCAAAGTGTACAATCAATGGTATTTGGTATAATCACATAGTTGTGCATTCATCACTTCAATCATTATTAGAGTATTTTCATTATTTCTTTAATAATAATAAGCAAAAATCAGACAAACAAAAAAACAAGAAAAATCTTCACCTCTCAAACTCTCTGTTTCCCGTGCTGTACATAGCTGCTATTTCTGGCTATTTTTGCTTATTTATTTATTTATTTAGCGGCTTTATTGAGACACAGTCACATACCACATGATCTAGACAAAGTGTATAATCAATGGCTTTTAGTATAATCACAATGTTGGGCTTTCATCACCACAAAATTTTAGAACCATTTCATTACTCCAAAAAGAACAACTTCACCCCCTTAGCATGCCTTCTCCAGCCCTACATACTACTAATCTAATTTCATCTTTATAAACTGATTTATATTTACATTTTATATTAATGTAACCATACAAATAATAGTCTTAAAATAACATCAATATATTACTAACAATAAGATTACTGAATGGAGTTTAAGATTTCTTTGCAACTCTATTTGTCCTTAGAAGACATTTCACTGAAGATGATCATTCAGTTCATTAGTCACTTTAAATAATTCTTTCTTTCTGTGCAATTATGTCATTGGTTAATTCATTATCTGTTCATTTTGTTTTGAAATTTATGAATTGCTTCTTAATTTTTTTCTTACAATTCTCTAGGTTAATTTTTTTTTTTTTTAAAGATTTATTTATTATTTTATTTTATTTATCACCCCCTTGCTGCTTGTGCTGCTGTGTCCATTCGCTGCATGTCTTCTCTGTGTCTGCTTATCTCCCCCTTGCTGTGAGGTCTTGCCACATCAGTCCACAGTGCCACGCGAGCTGGCCTGACCTCACAAGGAGGCGCCGGGAAGCGAACCCAGGGCCTCTCATATGGTAAACGGGTGCTCTATCCATTGTGCCATACCCGCTTCCTGCCGTGAGGTTGCTACATCAGCCCACCGCTGCATCAGCCCACCGCTCCGCGCCCTCACAAGGAGGCCTCAGGACGCGAACCGGGGCCTCCCATATGGTAAACGGGGGCTCTATCCAGTGAGCCACACCCGCTTCCCTAGGTTAATTTTTTTAAACATTGTGTTAACATATACAATATAAAAGTTCCCACTTTAACCACTTTTTTTTTTTAAAAGATTTATTTATTTATTTATTTATCCCCCCCTTGCTGCTTGTGCTTGCCGTGTCCATTCGCTGTGTGTCTTCTCCGTGTCTGCTTATCTTCCCCTTGCTGTGAGGTCCCGCTGCATCAGCCCCTCCCGCCACGTGGGCCGGCCTGCCCTCACAAGGAAGCCCCGGGAAGCGAACCCGGGGCCTCACACATGGTAAACGGGGCCTCTATCAGTTGAGCCACACCCGCTTCCTGTTGTGAGGGCTTGCTGCATCAGCCCACTAGGCTGCGTGGGCCAGCTTGCCCTCACAAGGAGGCCCCGGGAAGTGAACCCAGGGCCTCCCATATGGTAAACGGGGGCTCTATCGACTGAGCCACTCCCGCTTCCCTGTAGACGTCTATTTAGTTTGATTATCTGTCGTCTTAATGAAGCTGCATCTACAACGGTCATGTCATCTGAAGTTCCTTCAACTGATGTATCTATATTTGAAATGCCATACATGGTATCCTTTCTGACCAGTTGTCCATTTTGGCGAACAGCATTTTTACTCATAGAGCGCTCTCTTTCTAGCCTGCCAACTATACAAATTTCTTCATTTTGAGGGGTTGGAGGAGGTCTTTCTAAATCCAGAAAATCTAGTGGTCTTTCACTTAGCATAAGTACACGAGGTGGTGTTTTTAGTGCCAGAGGTTTAAAGGGAGTTGACTGAATAAGGTCAAGATCTGCTGGTCTTGAAAATGGAACATCTTCATTATTTCCTGCTACAACAATCCTCTCTGGAACCTGCATTATTACACTAGCATTTGGAACTCCTTCTTGGAATCCTTGTTCCATGTCAGCATTTGGTGGTGCTACATTTAATTTTTCCGGGACCCTCATTCGCTGACTAATACTTTCGGTATATTCTATTTCATACTGAATTCGACTAATTTCTGCCATCTCAGCAGCAGTGGGAGAAGGAAATGCTGCCCCACTCACCCTTCCTAGTGGTGTGTCACTGCTTGTTCTTTTACTCATTTTTAATACAGTAAATACACGTCTACAATAGCTATTAAAATACTGCTACCCTGTAGTTCAGTTTACTTTCCCAACAATTCCCCTACAGATCTGAACTTTTTTGGAGGTGTACATAACAACACGGACACTGCTTTTCCAGAAATGTGTACCAACTACTGCTTGCTATATTTGGCATTATCTGCTTCTGGGCTTCATATTAAATCCTTTAACTTGTGTCAACGTGTATGTGATGGATTTAGAGCCACTTTTGTCCCCCTGGGCCCGCTGGAGGGTCCCCGGCAAGGGCTGCTGCCCGCCCGCTCCCGGGGCGCTCTCAAAGGCTGTTGACCAAGTGCACGAAGGTGCCTGGGCAAAGCACCGGCCCGCAGCGGGCCGGGAAAGATGCTTTGGGTAGCTATTTTTAATTTAGTTTTTGGTCTATCTACAAAATAAGCAAATATATATGACATTCATGTATTGACTTCCTTTCTTACACAAATTAGCACAACATATATACTATTCTGTACCTTACTTTTTTTCAATAACAATACTGTTGTGGGTTGAATTGTGTCCCTCCGAAAAGATATGTTCAAGTTCTAACCCACAGTTACCTGTGATGTGACCATATGTGGAAAGAGGGTCTTTGTAGATATAATTAACTAAGGTGAGGTTGTATTGCATTAAAGTGACAGATGTTCAAATGATGCGTCTATAAGCCAAGGAATGCCTGGAGCTACCAGAAGCTGAAAGAAGCAAGGAAGATCCTCCCCTAGAAGCTTCAGAGGGAGCATGGCCCTGCCAACATCCTGATTTTGTACTTCTAGCATCCAGATCTATGACACAGTAAGTTTCCGTTGTTTTAGGCCACCTAGTTTGTGATACTTTGTTACAGCAGCCCTAGGAAACAAATACGAATTCCAGTGAATTTTTAATTTCAGATACTTATTTTTCAGTACTGGAATTTCCATTTGGTTCTTTTAAAAAATTTTTTACTTTATTTTTTATTTTTTTATTTTTTTGAGGTACTGGAGACAAGGGATTGAACCCGGGACCTGGTATGTGGGAAGCTGGTGCTCAACCACTGAGCCATATTGGCTCTCCTTAGTTTTCTGTTTGTTTGCTTGTTTTTTTGTTTTTAGGAGGCACTGGGGACTGAACCCAAGACCTCGCATGTGGGAAGCAGGCGCTCAACTGCTGGAGCCACATCTGCTCCCTACTTTATTTTTATTTTTTATTTTTAGAGAAGTTTTAGATTTACAGAAATATTACACAGAAAGTGCAGAGAGTTCCTATATCACCCCCTTCATACACACATAGTTTCCATTTCTCTGCTGACATTCCCTATCTCTTCATTCAACATAAGCATATTTTCCTATATATCACTGAGCAGAGTTATAATAGCTACTTTAAATCTTTGTTAATTCTAACATCTGGGTGGTCTCAAGGTTGGGTCTCTGTTAACTCCCATTTTTTTATGAGAATGAGCCACATTTTCCTGTTTCATTGTATGTTGAGTAATTTTGTATTGCACTATGGACACAATATGTTATGTTTTGTTTTTAGCAGGCAGTTAACTTGATTGTACCTAAACGGAAAACTGTCTTTTGGACAGTAGCTCAAATCTCATTTCAATTTTTACATCCTTAGCTGGGCTGTTTGGAGTTTGCCCTGTACAAGCATGGTTAAGGGGTCAGCCGGGATTTGGGCAGAATTTATATCCAGAATTTGGGGCTTCCCTCTCTGTCTCTTATTTCTAGCATTTCCCTTGTAACTTTCTCGTGGCTACTGTTACGCCAAATGCTGTCTCCTGGTTCTTCAGATCAAAAAGACAGAGATTTCAATTGGAGTTTTAGCTATCCTTTATGGTAGAGATTAGGGCTTGTCTTTAGGCAAGAAGCTGTGAAATGGGAAGATCACTCAGTGATAGTTCCTTCTTCCAAGCATTGACTTCCCTTCAGAATCTGCTTTGGGCTATTTCCTAGCGTCTTCAAATAATTGTTTTGTTTTTGAATTGTCTAGAGTTTATAGATGTTTTCAGGAGAGTCAGTCCAATAGAAGCTAACTCAGCCATTACTGGAAGAGAAACCTATTAAAGCCAATTTTTAAAAATGGTACTTCTTTGTTTTCTTTTTAGTAATATAAATTTCACTTTATGATAATTTCAATCACATTTTCCATCCACAATTCTATTAATTTATCCCTTTTTCTAAGAAACCATCCAAGAGCTACTATAATTTTAAGTAGGAACACTATCAGAACCAGGGTGGGCATGTATGGGGAGATGGGAAAGAAAGACAATTTGATATAACTTCTTGTTCAAGGGTGGGCTAGTCAAAAATCTACGGTAAATTTGTACAGGGGATCAGGGCATAGCTTTATCATAAACACTGATCCTAACTTGTTTTGTTAGTATTAGCTTCTAGGTAAATATAAATGTGGGAACACAGGTCCTAGGGTGACCAGTCATGAATCACTAGCATCTCCTCAATGTGGAAAGAACTAAACGAATGAATGTCAGTGCTGTATGTGGCCACTAGGGGGTAACAACACTTTCCAATTACTGAATAAAACAGCCTGCAAGGACAACAAATTCATACAAAACACTAGGGAAAAACACGTAAGTTCTTAAAAATAAGCTAATAAGTGGTGGTTGTTTCCAACAGTAATGTACATTTAAGACAACTGCTTCTCTTGACCTTAAAGCAGCCTTAGATAGAAGGTCAAAAGTACTTATACTCAGCTCTATTAATTACTTAAAATTTATCAGGCAACTTATCCATCAAACTGCTCTTTATCTGCCAGACTTTTACCCCTTCCAATGACATTTGAGATTTGAAAAATTGCTTTTTGTTAAAAATTTTCTTGACTCTGATCAGGCCTCTCAGGAAATTTAACTAATGATTAAATGCACTTATGTAACAATTTATGCCTTACTTAGGCATTTAGGGTCACTTTCTCTCTAATGCAAAAAGTTACCTATGATTTGAGATATTGTATGGATTCTAAATAAATGATAAACAAATGAACCATTTACTGGTTCTTTAGATTTGACTTAAATTGACTTTTCAGTTAAATATCATGTTACTCAGTTCAAATATTACTTTCTAAAATACAGTGTTTTATTAAGGAACAAGAAGAAATTTCAGATGTGGTCCATATTCCTTTATATAAAATTTGTGGGAGTAAATTTTTAAAAAAATACATAAAGACAAAAATAGAACTCAGATCTTAACATTAAATGCTAATGCTTACTACATTAAACATGCTATGTCATGTAAAACTGTCAAGAAAAATCTCTTCTATTTTTCATAAGGTTAATGAGTAACTAATTGGATTTCTGATTGTTAAATAGTCTCTCTCAAAAGACTGAACTTTGTACAAAGTGGAAGGATATAGAATGACTACCACAGCTTAATGGCATTATTTTTGATCACTAGGTATACAAAATACATGAGCTTATAAAAATCTTACCTTAGTTTTTTCATCCACAACTCTGAGTCCATCTGCTGATACCCACAGGACTGCTTTAACTGCTTTTTTTCCAGTCTTTTATTATGAGAGACCAAGAAAAAGAAGGGGGAGGGGAGGAGAGAGAGACACACATATATAATATTAAAAAATAAAAGTCATCTTCCATAGAAAATACTGACTTCTGTCTTCCAAAAGTCATAAGTATAGATGGAGTCCAAGTTCAGGAGGAGTGCCCAAAGCCAGATACTCAAATCAAACTGCAGAAACATTCAGGAAAAAACAAGCCAAAGCGATTATTTTAAAAACACAATGCAAAACAATAAGATAAAATTAAGTAAAGGGGAAGAGACAGAGGGAATCATAACCAATATATCACATTTCAAAAGGGCAAAGAATTCATAACTAGATTCTTCACCCATTTAAAATATCACTGAGAAAACCAAGAGTCAGATACATATTAAATACATAAGGAGTTACACCACAAGTAGCTTCTACAAGTGTATTTAGAGTGGGAAATAACACATAAACCTAAATTGAGATGTTGACCATTCTAGTATCCTCTGACCCCAATGTGTAAAGCAGGACCCTTGGTCACCTGATATTTTCATGTTAAAAACTCAAGAGGTCTTCACTATTCTATTAACAATCCTTAATAGCCATAATTTCTTCTTTTAGGATTAACAAAGAACTAGTTTATCTTTAATTTTGCATTAATTATGTGCAGACATTTAGGAAGAACTAGGAAGATTTAAAAAACTGTTGAAAAAAATATCTTTATTATAATATAAATTTTCCTTTAACTGGGTGAGAAAAGACATCTTTTGGCACACAGGAATCACATGAGAACAGGCTGGTGTACGGTTTCTCCTGTGATGGAATGAAAAGTGACAGTGAGAGTTTGTAACAGTAATTTAACAAACCACTTTTTGCTGTTCTTAACTGCTCCAAGGATACAAGCAAAAGAAAACAAAAGGAAAACAAAGCCCTAAAATATATATCAAAATATCAGTAAGCAAAGATCAAAAGGAATCTGGTACTAAAGGTTGGAGCAGCAGCCTTTAGAAGGGAAAAGGGAGAATAACAGAAATATCTACCATTATCATCTATGATAATGGATGGCATGTCCTTATTTAAATGAACTGTTCTGATTCAAGGTCCATCATCTCTACTACCACTACACATTTGATACATGCTTATAATATGCCAGGCAGTGGAAATACTCGAAAAACTGACAGTCCATTGAAAGGTAGCATTCAGATAAACAATAATATAATTAATAAGTGCTATAGTAGAGCTGAAAAGGTCCAATGATAACAGGAGGCATGGTGAAATCTATTTGTGGAATACAGGAAGGTTATACAAAGAAGATCAGTCTAGGCCCTGAAATAGTTTTTCCAGATGCACTAAGTGGAAGCCAGGAGGAAGGGAAATGATAGACGTAGTGGACATAGCAGGCAGAAGAAATAGCAGTACAGGACATTGATGCAAACAACATGGCAAGTCTGGGACCCTATAAATATTTCAGTATGGCTTGAAAGTATGATGGGTATGCAAGAAGCAGTGGGAGATAAAGAACAGAAAAGGTCTGATCATAGTCAACACTGTATGCCTGCTAAGGAATTCAATCTTAATTCTGTAGGCAATTATGAGCTATTGGAGGAATTTAAACATTAAACAGATTTGCATTTTAAAAATATCACTTTGTCAGCAGGGTAGAGGAGTTGAAAAGCGCTGACAGGAGGCAGGAAGACCACAAGATTCCAAATGAGGGCTGTGAGCTCCTTGGATAGAGATGAGAAGGTTTTAAATGGCAAATGAAAGGCAGGAGTTGAAGACTCCTCCAGTTCCTGGCTTGGGTACTGGCTGGAGAAGGTACCACCAAGTAAGATAGGGAAGAGAGGAAGTACAAAAGCAAATATGAGTTGTCCATTGCAATATCCAGGTGGAGAGATCTAATAGGGAATTGAATATATAAGTCTGAAGCTTGGGAGAGAATTCTAAGATAGAATTTTAGATCTGAGAGACATCAATCATAGGAATAAACAGAATAAGGAGGCCAAGGACACTGGAAAACACCAATAATTAAATAATTGGAAAAAAGAAGAGTAAGGCCTTGAAATATAAGAAAAGGAATATCCAGACTGATCAGGAGAGAGTAGGGTCATTGAAACTAAGGGAGAAGGGTTTTGAGAAGTAATGAGTGGTCCAAAACATCAAATGTTGCAGTGATTAAATAAGGAAAGATGTGAAAAGTGTCCATTGGATTTAGCAATGAAGCCGCCCCAGAAGAATGATAGAAGTGTAAGTCATACTCAGGTGAGTTGAAAAGTAAATGAAAGATAAGAAAAGAGGCTATGAGTATTAAACACTCTCTTTAAAAAAGCTTCACTATATACAATGTGGACGGACATTATACTATGTTAAGTGAAAGAAGCCAGACACCAAAGGCATATTGTATGATGCCATTTATGTGAAATATCCAGAATGGATAAATCCATAGCTCTATGACTGGTGGTTGTCAGGGGCAATGGAGAAAGGGGATGGAGAAGTAACTGCTTTGCTGAGTATGGGGTTTCCTTTTAGGGTTGTGAAAATGCTTTGGAACCGTATAGAATTCGTGGTCTTATAACATTGTGAATGTACTAGATGCCATAAAAATCGTTCACTTTAAAATGACTAATTTTATGTTATGTGACTTTCACCTCAATTTGAAAAAAAAAGTTTTTCTATAAAATAGTTATAAGCAGAGGATTAAGAGAGGTCTTTAAAAATTGTGATAACTAGCATGATATATTAGAAACAGAATGGGCTTTGAAGTAAGAGAAATTGGAGCCTGATTTTAGCGTCATCATTCACAAGCTGTATGGTGTGGCCCTAAGCAATTTACTCAATGCTCTGAGTCTCCATTGCTTCATCTGTAAAATATTTTGAGGTTGTTAAAAGGATTACAGATTATACACAGTATCTAAAATTGGTAGCCATTTATTATTATCACATTATTAATAGCTTAAAAAAGCTCCCTCATTAAAGCTTCTTGAAAGAGTAGTATATATTTTTACCAACAACATATTATGCTTATAGGCTGAATGGGAAGAGCCAGTGGAAAGATGGAGACTGAAGGCCCAAGGAAAAGAGAAGAATAATTTAGAGAATGGAGTCCTCTAGAAGCCAGAATAGGAATGGGCAAGGATACAAGTTTTAGACAAGAGGAGGGATGTTTCTTCCTCTGAAATGGAGAGACAGAAGTGAGGGTGAGTAGAGAAAAAAGATTTGTAATAGAGGGAGTGGCAAGTTCAGAAAGTTCACTACCAAGAAGCACAAATTTCTCGTGAAGATGAGATTATCTGCAGTACTTTGCTGGTGAGAGGAAGGTAGACAAATAGAATAAAATAGTAAAGAATTAGAATAGCAATCTCAGGGCAGTAGAGTATAATGACTAAGAGCATACACCATGGAACCAGGGTTTGAATTCTGGTTTTGCCATTTAGTAGTATGACCAAGGTGAAGTTACTTAACTTATCTATGCTTTAGTTTCCACACCATTATATTGATGTTAATAATCTCATATAAACTATTGCGATTATTGTGAGGATTAAATGAATTAATATATGTAAAAGGATTAGAATTAAGGTAGCCAAATAATTTACTCCAAACTGGGACCTCTTTGAAAGTAAATTAATATTTACACTCAGATTCAGGTGTTCCAGCACTGGGGCTGTTCAAACAAACTGATACATATGGTCACTCCACCAATCACGGTAACTGCCCATATCTTACCAACAGTTATGCAGCATTTAGTATTTCACTGGAAGGTAAACTCCAAGAGGGCAAGGTTTGTTCCCATCTTTATTGTCAATTGCTGTGTCCCCGGAGCCTAGAACAATGCCTGGCACAGAGCAGGAATTCAAGAAATATTTGTTTAAAGAATAAATGTGCTAAATACATGCTGTAGGGAATGGGAAAGAGAGAGCTGACCAATGATGTGGAGGACTGCTAAATGGCACTGAAAATCCCATATAAGAAATTTAAAAATTTGTAGTATTATCAAACTGTTCAATTGTGTAATTGTAGCCTGCAGTGTTCAGCATATGGGTGTAGGAACGGAGACAACAGATAAGACTTCTTCAAGGCTGGAAGTGTGAAGGTGGGAAGAATAAGAGGTCATTTTAGAATGAGATTGTACTCCAGTAGTCTCCTTACATTTTCTTGGCTTAGTTATATGGTTATGGAAAGATCTGCACTTTCTGAGGTATGCAGTGTATGTGTGTGTATGTGTGTGTGTGTGTGTGTGTGTGTGTGTGTGGTGCTGGGGCCGGGGCAAGAACCGGGACCTCATATATGGGAAGCCGGTGCTTAACCACTGAGCCACACTGGCTCCCCTAAGTTGTTTTTTTCGTTTGTTTGCCTGTTTTTTTTTGTTGTTGTTTGTTTGTTTTTAGGAGGTACCAGGGACCGAACCTGGGACCTTCCATGTGGGAAGCAAGAGCTCAACCACTTGAGCCACATCCGCTCCCATGAGGTTTGCCTTTTTTTTTTTAATAAAAATTTTTAAACATTTATTTTATTTATTTTTATCCCCCTCCCCCCATTGTTTGCGCTTGTTCTCTGCTCTCTGTGTCTGTTCGTTGTGTGATCATTTTTTTTTTTTTTTTTAGGAGCAGCAAGAACCGAACTCAGGACCTCCCATGTGGAAGGGAGGCACCTAAGGCTTGAACTACCACCACTCCCAAGGTATGCCTTCATATAAGTTTTCATGGTATTGTACTAATGTATCAGTGAGGCATTCTATGTGTCATATTTCATAGCCTCTGATATCTCTATATAGGGAAGAAAACAAATAATATGAATTCTTGCATTTGTTCATACATTTAGGTGCCAGTATTTTTATGTCACTATAGTGTGCTACATTACTATAGTGAACTATACATTACTATAGTTACTTCAATCATGTATTGAGATCTTAATGCCAATATCTGTAGCTGAAAAATTAAACCTAGAACTTTCTCTCACAAATTTTATAGTAGTAGTGCTTTTTTAGGAGGTATAAACTTTAGAATCATTCTTTCTAATAATATCAACTAAGACTCCTGAGCACTTTTTGCAAAGAATGATAAAAGTCATAGAAAATGAAAGTTTTTGTTTTCTCTCAAACTGTCTACTTAAGCCAATATAGGAAGTCAAAGTTAGCTAAGTAAAGAACTGAAGAAAAAGTTAACCCAGAGTAAGTACAAAATGTAGAATTTACATACATCTTAGTGGCACAAGTAATCCCTCTACCCTTTTTTTTTTTTTTTAAACAAAAACAAAACCAAAAAACTACCTGATACTTCAGGCACTAATAAAAATGTGGTAGTGATAATGTGAGACATTAAGAAACATTTCATCACCACTGTTCTAACACTTTCTATTTTAATAATTTCAAGGTTACAGGTAGAATTCACACTAACTAATGTCAATGTCATGAAAAACACATTTTCACAATAAAGAAAAAAGTGCTTATTCTACAAGCAAAGAAAACTGGGGTCTAATTTAGACAGAACTTAGAATTTAAACTGGTGAAATATCTGAGCAGAAGGGTCAAGCTAACCTATGTGTGAAAAATGACAAATCTAAAGAGGTAATAACTTTCAAGTAAGTACTATACTCTCTAAATATCCAGCTTAGAATTTAAAAATTAACATCTGCCTTAAATGCCTTTTACAATAGAGCAATTAATTAGGAAAAATGATAACAGGTGGCGAAATCTATTACAAATTACTAAATCAGGAAACTTGTACAGCAAATAAGAGAAATGCATAGGTAATCTTAACATAAAAAAACTGAAGGAATATAAAATGGTTGCACAAAACGACACAGAAATATTTAACTTAAGCTCAGTACACTGCAAGATCAGTTTCTCCTGAATATAAAAGCTACCCATGGTAAAAGGCAATTGAAATGAGCAATTACAATAAAGGAAATATCTGTCTTTGTCTCCAGGATATGGTTATTTTGGTAGAAATCACACACACACATACATATGTATAAATTGAAAAAGAATGAAAAGATGACAATTTGGTGATATTCTTGGTAGGCCAAAAGATTCTTATAGGTGTTCCTTCCTTTTACTTACTGGTGTTATCTGGTGTCATCCTAAGAAAGTACTTCAGATTTCTAATTGGAGCAGTAAGTTTTAAAACTGTTTAAATCAGGGATTGGAAAACTTTTTCTTTAAAGGGCCAAATAACAAATATTTCAGGTTTTGTGGGCCACATGGTCTCTGATGCAACTATTCAATCCTGCTATTGTACAGACAATAGGTAAACAAATGGGTGTGACTTTAATAAGGCTTTATTTACATAAACAGGTGGTGGGCCAGATTTGGTTTGCTGATCTCTGATATGAATCATCCTAATCCTTGGAAAATTATTTTATTAATTAAATCTTTTTGCAAAGATAATTCATTATATTGAGATATTAGATCTGTTTGGAATTGTTTCTGAATTCTTTTTCTTTTTCTGACAAATGTACTTAAATCCTATCTATTATTTTAAATTGCCACAGAGATATCAAGTGCTGTCAAACTCTAAATTTTTATGATTTCCAATATCACCAATGAGATAATAGCATGCAATTAATCAACATAACTAGAAGTGATATTTGGAGGTAAGACAGCTCGCTGGGCATATAGGATAGAGATTAGCAAAAATGTTAAGCAGATGTTCTAAAGTAAGCTGAAGCGAAGAAATGCTATAAAGACACATTGAAGCATAACTTGGCACAGCTATGAAATATTAAGCAACAGCAGCAAACAGACCAATTTGAGCAGGGCAGGGCAGAGCAAGTCACTCTTTCTGAGCAATGGTGATTTATATTGTGCAAGGTTCTTTCAGCTACAAACCAAAGAGTTCTTCCAGGGTACCCAATGTGTAAAGAATCGCTGATCAGTCTGTCACACCTACACACAGAGATAACCCAGTCATTACAGAGTTATATATTAACCAGGCAACCATAATACAGTGTGCTTTGTAATAAATGAAGAAACTTTCTTGCTTTCAAAGGAGACTTGGCTTCATTTTTCATCTGTTTAATTAGGGCTGAGAAAGGGGCATGGACAAAATAATTGCCTCCTACATCTCAGTGTAAAATTTGTGAAAATTCCAATTTTAGGGCAGAACGGTGCAATGAATACAGGTTGCCTTTTAATTCCAAGATACAGTGAGTATACCTCAAAGGACAAAGAAATGAAGGAAAAGAAACACAACTTTTTACAGAATTTGAGATCGGCACTATCTCTAAGGGCTGCTTCATTAATATAGTACAGTAACTTTTAATCTGGTTTGTTAAGATGCAATTTTGTAAGTGAGAAGGGCCCTTTAAAGGCGTTCGGGTAAAAATAAGGATGGTAGTATGACATAAATCAAACAGCAAAGGAGAGATTCCTGCTTTCTATATCTGTGAAGTTGCTACTTTAGTCTCTTATAAGTGCTATTATACAATATTTGTCCTTATGTGCCCTGCTTATTTCACTAAGCATAATGTTTTCAACATTCTATGTTGCAGCATACCTCATAACTTCATTTTTTCTTACAGGTGAATAATATTCTATTGCGTGTAGATACCACGTTTTGTTTATCCATTCATTTGTTGGACACTTGGGTTGTTTCCACCTTTTGGCTATAGTGAATAATGCTGCTATAAACATTGGTGTACAAGTATCGGAGACCCTGCTTTCACTTTCTTTGGGTATATACCTTAAAGTGTAATTGCCAGATCATATGCTAAAACTATATTTAATTTTCTGAGGAACCACCATGGTGCTTTCCACAGTGGCTGCACCATTTTACATTCCCACCAATGCACTAGAATTCCAGTTTTCATTGCATCCTCTCCAACACTTATTTTCCATTTTTTAAATAATAGTCATCCTTGTGGGTGTGAATGGTATCACACTGTGGTTTTGATTTGTATTTCCCAAATGGCTACTGATGTTGAGCATCTTTTCATGTGCTTATTGGCCATCTGTATATCTTATTTGGAGAAATGTCTAAAGTTTTGTTGCTCATGTTTAAACTGGTTGTCTTTTTGTTGTTGCATTGTTAAAGTTCTTCATATATGCTGGATATTAAACGCTTATCTGATATATGGTTTTCAACAACTTTCTCCTTTTCTGTAGGTTGTTTTTCCATTTTCTTGATACTTTCCTTAGATGCATAAAAGTTTTAAATTTGGAATGAAATCAAATTTATTATTTTTCGTTGTTGTTAGCTGTCATATCTAAGAATTCACTGCTGAATCCCAGGTCATGAAGATTTGCTCCTATGTTATCTTCTAAGAGTTTTATAGTTTTAGCTCTCATATTTAGGTCCTTGATCTATTTTGGGTTGATTTTTGTAAATGGTGTGAAGTAGAAATATAACTTTATTCTTTTGCATATGGATATCCAGTTTCCCCAGCACAATTTGTTGCAGAAACTATTTTTTCTCCACTGCATGTACTTTGCACCCCTGTTGAAAAGTAACTGGCCATAGATGTGTGGGTCTATTTCTGGAGTTTTAATTCTGTTCCATTGATCTATGGAACAGAATTGTGTATACATAAATTGTGTATATTTATGCCAGTACCACATTTCTCTGATGACTGTAGCTTTGTAATATTTGAAATTTGAGATAGGGAAGTGTAAGTTCTCCAACTCTGTTCTTCTTTTTCAAAATTGTTTTGGTCCCTTTCTGTTCCACATAAATTTGAGGATCAGTTTTTGTACTTCTGCAAAAAAGGCTGCTAGAATTTCAATAGAGAATTCATTGAATTTGTATTATGCTTTGGGTAATATTGACATCTTAACAATATTAACCCTTCCAATCCTTTAACTCAGGCTGATATCTTAAGAGATGATGGAGGACAACAGTGGAAGCAGGGGAAGTAGTATGCTATTGCAATGATTCAGATAAGAGGAGATGCTGGCTCAGACCAGGATAGTAGTGGTGAAGGTAGTGAGAAATGATTAGATTTTTAAAGGCTGGAGCAGATACGCACTGCTGATGAACTGGATATAGGGTATTATAAAAAAAGAGAAGAGTCACGGTCAAATTCAAGATTTTTGGTCAGAGCACAGAAACAGAGTTTGCTGTATATTGAGATGGGGAAGACTAGGGAGAGCAGTTTGGAGAGGAAAAATCAGGAATTTTGTTTGAGACATGTTAAAGTGTGAGACTCCTATTAGACATCAAAATGGATATGTTTAATGATGGTGATAGTACCTAACACTTATCTACTACACAGTAGGCTCTTTTGTACACTTTGCTTATACTTACTCATTTAATTCTCACAACTATCAATAAGATAGGTAATAGTATTATCCTTTTTCTGTAGGAGAGAAAACTGAGGCACAGGATAGTGAAGAACTTTTCCCAAGATCACAAATCTGTACCCTTGACTAGTATGTCATACTGCTTCTAAGACAGAAATTCCACTGTGGAGTTCAGCGGAAATGTCTGGAGGTATAAATTTCAAAGTCACCAGCATATAGATGGAATTTAAAGCCATGACAAAGATCATGGAGAAATACAGGCAGAGAAGAGTTCACAGAAAGAAGTGGGCAGTGATAGAAGGGGAAAACTAGGAGAGTATGATTTCTAAGGCCCAAGTGAACAGAATGCTTCAAGGTGGAGGGAGGAAGGAGGGATCAGCTGTGTTGAATGCTACTGACAGGTCAGGTAAGGTGATGGGATCATCGGAACAGTAAAAGTCTTGATAAGAGTAGCTTTGGTGGAGTGGTGGGGGTGAAAGTCTGACTGAATGGGTTCAATAGTGGAAGAGGGGGCAGGAACTAGAGATACTAAGAATAAACTTTATTCTTAAAGACTTTTTTATGTTAATGGAATTATCCACTAGAGAAAGAAAAACTGATTATGGAGGAAAGAGGGACTAGCATTGCTGGAATAAGTAAGAGGTGAAATAAAAAGAAATTTAGTGGAGGAGTTGGCCTCAGTGAGGAGCACAGATAGTTCTTTTCTTTCTTT
>JAQZBX010066335.1:0-16131 GCA_029593785.1 Cabassous unicinctus
GGAAGCGAACCCGGGGCCTCTCATATGGTAAACGGGTGCTCTATCCATTGCGCCACACCCGCTTCCTGCCGTGAGGTTGCTGCATCAGCCCACCGCACCGCTCAGGCCGGCGTGCCCTCACAAGGAGGCCTCGGGACGCGAACCCAGGCCTCCCATATGGTAAACGGGGGCTCTATCCACTGAGCCACACCCGCTTCCCGAGAGACAAATTTTAAAGCCAACTCCTAAGGACAAGATCACTATAATCAAAATTCTTTTTTAAAAAATAGTATGCCTGTAATGCATTCATTCTTATGTATACCCAAGTTTGAGATACACTGAGTTAGCCTAAAAGAAAGAGGAAGTACAGATATCTGGGCATTGCGCCCTTAAGATAATTATGAAACCCCTGGTTATTAATTGGCAGGGTACATGGAGACAGTATCAATGCACTGCACAACTCCAGGGGGTGCCAGTCATACGACTGTCTAGTAAACAATATCTACTATAGCTGTTGTAGCAGTTTGACATTGTTTATAAATTCCAAAAATAGATAATGGATTATGTTTGTAAACTGGTCTGTTCATCTGGGCTTGTTACCCTTTGTATTAAGTTCAGAGGTTTCACTTTTACTTAATTAAATTATGATTAAGGCTTTGATTCAGCCACATCAGTAGGACATTGAGTCACCGCCCCCTTGGTGAACGGGGACTCACAGAGAAAATGACAGGGCAGAGGAGAGAGCTGGAGTTTTGATGCTGGAGCCCTGGAAAGTAAACAGATACGTGAAGAGAAAAGGATCCATTAGAAAAGGCAGAGGCCCGGGAAAGAGAATGAACCTGATAGTCTACAGCTGACCTTGTGAAGAGAGCAGAGCAGCTGAGCCTGGAAAGAAACAAGCCCCGGGAGAGAGATGAGCTTTACGCTAACCTATAGCTGAGGAAGGAGGGAGGTGGGACCACAGTGCCTTAAGAGGAAGAGGAAGGCTGAACTCTTGCAGAGACTGACAGCCATCTTGCTCCAACACGTGGTAACAGACTTTGGTGAGGGAAATAATTTACGTTTTATGGCCTTGTAACAGTAAGCTTCTACCCCAAATAAATACCCCTTATAAATGCCAACAGAGTTCTGGTACTTTGCATCAGCACCTCTTTGGCTGACTAATACAGATGCCCAGTGCTTAGTCTGAGCAACACTATAATGAGACTCTGGATGGAGGAGTTTAAACTATTCCTGTGTACAGGCAGAGTTTATTCCCTTCCTGTTTAAGATGGAGCCTCTATAAAGCAAATGCATGCTAACAGAATTGTCCATTTCCTGACAGTTAGGGAGAATCACTTCTTACATAATGTGACTCCACTATGAAATATAAGTAAGCTATTTGCCAGAGAAAGATTTCTTCCCTCAGGCTTCCTGATGATGTCTTCTCAGATGGAGAAATAAAAAGAGTAACAGAAGTGTACTATTCCTTACCTCTTTCTTACTTGCAAATGCAAGTTCAGATACATTTTTATAAAGTACCATTAGGAAGTGGAGAAGACTTAGAGCTCCTAATTCCCCTCACCTATTGTTGAATCCTAAAATAAAACTAATATTAATAATAACTAGTACCCTTTATTAAACACTTAAACCAGGCACATTTTTATCAATATAATCATATTTATAATATCCCTTTAAGGCAGAGATTGTTGCCATTATGCATCAATAAGGAAAATGAGAGTAGAGAACTGAAATAACATATGGAAGGTCCTACCTAGCAGTAAGATGGCCAGCACTTGAACCCCCATCTGTGGGACTTAATTCCTGCCTGCTGCTTTGTACTACAAATTATGGAAAAGATGGTTGAGGCTTAACATGATAAACCCCTTTTTAAAAAGTCATAGATAGATAACTGACAGTGAAACAGACAGGCTGTGAGGCAGTGGACTCCAATAGCTGTAAATAAAATTATATACATTCAGCTGCAGAGCACCTTAGAGGTGTGAAATAATTTTCACATACATGATCTCATTCAGACTTTATAATCCTATGAATCAAATATTATTTTAATTCATATTTAATAGTAATTCTGTGAATAGGAATCTTGTACTAAGTAGATAATTGATCTAGATATTTACAAAAATAACTTATCAGTCTAAACCTTATGATTCCTAAAGGCATGGAGGAGAAAATTTTGAGTGAGGGGGCTTTCCAGGGTTACTTGCTTAATTGAGGCTGTGTCATAACTCTCCCTTACTAACTCATAAGTAGTTCTTCTAGAATCAGATGCATTTGGTGCCATAGATCCACCCACCTTCAAGCACAGCCATGTTCCTCATATTTAGAGCTGCTTCTGTTGCAAGGGTAAGGAAACATAAATAAGCAACTTTCTGGGAGAAAGTGGTTCTAGGTTAGCAGGCATAAATATGTTCAACTAGAACTGAAAATCTACAAATTCAGGTCTGCCTCCTATAAATATCAGTATGGGCTCGTGGATATGTCTTTTATACTTTGGGTTATAATCCATTATTACTTTATTTTGTTCAAATTGATCCAGTTTTGGCCTTTGGGAGCTCTGTTCAGCTGGCTCCTGTGTCTTTCTGACAAAACTCTATCAGGTTTTTTTTTTGTTTGGGGGGATGTGTGTGTATATGTGTGCTTTTCTTAGCACTTCTGTACTTTCCAGCACTACAAGATGTTCCAATATCATCTTCTATATTTCCTGCCCCAGCCCTAGAGTCAGCTGTTTCTCCAAAGTTCCTTTCACCGGAAGATGGTATTAGAAACCAAGGTCTAAGCGCGAGAGGTGTGCTCCTTGCTACTAGGGTGTCCTTATATTTAGTCCCTCTCAGCTGACAGAGCAAGGGAATATAGTGTGTGTGTATACACCCATAGATCTACATGCATCGATACATATTTCTATATACAACCATCTGTACCTGTAATAAGCATGAATTCTTACTGATGTCTCAAACTTTAATCCATTAGCACACATATCCTTCTAGCCCCCTCCCTTTGCTATCTGTGAATCCCGCTCCAGCAAGATCACATTAATATCTAATGCCCAAATTTCAATGACACTTCCCATCCCCAGCTCCCTAGAATGGTCATAGCTCCTCTGAAAGTATTTTCAATTTAATTCCAGTGGCCTCCAGAGAGGCTGGCTAAGTGCCTACAAATGGGAGTGTCAGGTGCAGCCACCTATGAGTGGTATCTGCTCTGTTACTTCTTTTCTTTCTCAGATTCCATTTGCTAGTAGGAAACTTCCTCAGTCAGGAAGCCAGGCCCTTGTGATGTGGACAGTGCCATCTTTAAAATACTAACATCTGTGCTCAGCATGATGACCCCTAATTCTTAATGCTAGAACTATTTTGGTTTCAATTCAGAGCCTGGAGAAGAATCTCCAGACCAACTTTCTGCCACTAGGCCCAAAGCAGCTTTGCTTATGTCCATTGTTCTCACTAATCTCTTATAAATAGTGCTGCCAATTTCTGGCTTTCATCTCCTCTCATCTGGCTCAGTTTCCTCCTAGATAAAATGAGAAAATGAAAGCTACCAAATAATCTCTATGTACTGACAGAGAAAGATGCCCAATACATATTGTTAGCTAGAAAATGCAATTATCTGAACAATAGATAGATGGATAGCCATACAGATATGATTTCATTTTTATTTTTACAAATATGTGGAAATTTGTATGGTAGACATGTGTTGTTCTGGCTTGCCCATTATTTTTTCATAACAGCCTGCAGGTTCTCTTTGGTGATGCTTTAGCATCAGTGGGGGTTCATAGCCAGGACTGGTCAATCAATATGTTCCATAAGCCTTGTTCAATCAGAGATCAGACATGACCCAAGCAAGCAAATAAATGACCTCTCCAAGAATTTTCCTGGAACTATCAGGTAAATGACCTTGCCTTAGCTTTCCAGTTATGTAAGGTATCACATTTCCTTTTTAATGTTTGACACAATCTGAGGTGGAATTCTGTCCCTTAGAACTGAAATATTTTTGACTGAAACACCTATAATTCTCTGTGCATAGAGAATATAACTAGACAAGGCTCAAGAAAATCTTAACAATAGTCATTTAAGAAAGGCTGGCCATATTTTTATTTTCACGTTCTACCTACTTGACTGCTTAAAATATTCACATGGATCATTTGTTAATTTTATAATATATGTTTAATTAACCTCTCACAAATTTGCTCTATGAATGGAAAAAGCAAATACAAAGTCATTACATTATTATTAACTTACTGAATAAATTATCAGCTATTATTATTAGAGAATATTAGTGTAAATTCGATCATGCTGTCCTAAATACATAACAACAATTGGTGAGATATATGAAGCCTTTATTATGGGCCAGGTGCTATTTCACACCTACTAGAACACTGACTGCTCAGAGTAACCCTACAAGTTAGAATATCCCCATTTAATAGATGAAAAGTCTGAGGCACAGAGAAATTAAGTAATTTGCCCAAGGTCATACAGCTTAAAAGTGGCAGAGCCAGTATTCCAACCCAGAAAAACTGGATCCTGGGCCTGCTCAGTTAACCAAAATGCCATACTACTTCTCAAATGTCAAAAGAAAATGATAGGGAAATCATTTTCGTACACAGAAAGCAATCCATGGAGATATCTAAGACCAGATAAAATTGTCTTTTGCATAGAAATCTATATTGTCTCCCAAATAACCTTTTGTTTAGGCCTAAATATCTTTAATGCTGCTCTCTCTGCACTAGATAAACAGCATCTCAGATTCCAGCATTAACTTGACCCGACCATTCAATAAGCAAATATACTTTCTAGTATTTATCCTAAAATAATTGGGAATTCTTACTTTGCATTCATATTCTGATGACCACGGTGAAACAATTATTGTCCTTTTCAATATTCAGCTTCCCCAAATTTTATATTTATGATATATCAACTTTTGCTTTATTTCGTTTTATTTGGCAGCAAATAATCCACTCATCCCAAGTGACTGTTGAGTAAAGAGAAAAAAGACACAGATGCGTTCACTCATTCACTCAGCAAGCATTTATTGACTGATTGCTCTGTGCCAGGCACTGTCCTGGAACTGGGCATACAAAAGCAAATAAGATCCAATCCCTAGTTCACAGAGCTCAGTCTTGTAAATGTAGTACAGAGTAGCTTGAAAGCATACCTACATTTCCATGTTGGTATAAGAATAGAAGAATAATGTCTCCTATTTCATAATACAATTTAATCTCCTTTTTACAAGTCCTATGGAAAAATATAAGTGTAGATATAGGAATGTCAGGTATATTCAAGAAAGGGCTTACAGTATTGGGAATATATTGAACTTAAAATTCAAAATGTATTATTTCATGTGAAAATATTGAAGATTGTTGTGATAAGAGTCTCTAAATTTAATATAGTCTGAGGTTTAAATTTTTGCCTTTATTTCATCAGCTAATAATGAGGTAAATTTATATACTTATGTGTTTATGTTTTCATTAAAGTAGTTGGCTTTGTATGGTATAATTATAAAGTTGCATTTGGGGAGCAGATGTAGCTCAAGTGGTTGAGTACCTGCTTGCCATGTATGAAGTCCTGGGTTCAATTTCTGGTATCTCTTTAAAAAAAAATCATTTGTTCTATTTGCTCATCATATAATGCTCAATGATAGAATATGTTAATAGAATTCTGACATTAAATGTGTACACTGTTAAAGTTCCCTCCAAAGGAGAAGTTGCAAATTGGCTACCCACAAGTTCAATGGGACATATGGATATATTTGGTGTAGAACTTTGAGTTTGTTTCCTACACCTAAAAATTGGAAGAATTCACATAAAAATGTATAAGTCCAGTTAAATTGTAAGATCCACATTGGATCCCTCTATTTGCATGACAACCCTCCTTAGATAGGACCTGTGCCCTCAACTTATCATATGTGCCCAGTTCATTCAAGTTAGCTATAAAGACTCTGCAAGTATTTGTATTTGCAGATCTATGCACAACTATGACATTTTCATTAGACAAAATCTCTAACAAAAAGGTCATGCATCCTTATATTACACTGAAAGAAGATCAAACTCCAGCAACTAAGAAGTTATACTTAAAACATTACTATTTTGCTAGGGTCTACCAATAATATCTGCATATGCTGATGATTCCTAATAAAAATCCCACTTGACCCCTAAATCAATAATCCACTTGACAGAGAACACTATCATCTTCCACGTTCCAATCTTACATGACTATTTAATTTATTGACTACTATCAGTCCATCAGAATGGAAGTTAGAAAACTTTCATGATATTTGTTGAGTGTATTAGTTTGAGAGTTTCATCTATAATATATCATAATTAGATCTACAAATGGACCAAGGACTGTGTGACTTCATTAATATCACTAGCAATCAATGAATTTTGTCTTAGAACTTTGCATTTACAGGACTAATTAAAATATTATAATTAGTAAAGATGACATAACCTCAACTTGGAGACTAGGAGCAGAACTCTCACAGCAGATGAGTTTTGGAAGATTTAATATGCATTAGAGGATCTGGGATCATATAAACAGTGCCAGGTGTCACAGAAAGGCCTGCCAGACCTCTTTTTAATAGAGTATTTGATGGACTTCGTTTATGTTCCATGGATAGCAACAGTACATGCAGCAGTACTGGAAGGGAATTTATTTAAAATAGCAAAAACAGCGGCAACAATGGGACATGCCATGGGTGTACACAATGTCTGTGGCAGCTTCACACAGTTTTCTGGGAGTACTTCTACTATCACTGCAATTAATATAAAATAGCACATTATACACGCAGTGTGGAAACAATGAAAAGAAACAGCAAGGATACGTAGAATGTCTTAATCACCTATGGAGAGAAAAAGCGGACTATATACAAAGAACAAGGAAACTGGTTGATTTCAGACTTATCAGCAAATTGGGTATAATTAGAAGATAATGGCAGAATGTTCTCAAGACTCTGAGAAAAAAGTCTATAAACCCACATACAATTTTATATCTAGTCTTACAATTAATCACATGTAAAAGCAATATAACATTACTTTCTGATATGAAAGGTCTCAAAATATATATTCACTTCTTCTCTTTCATGAATATCAAGTTATCTGCTTTCCCCATCTTCCTGCTTCAAGTGCCCAGAGTGCTTTGAACTCTTCTACTAGTTAAAGTTTTATAGATTGCTTATTTCACATTAGCTTTCTCCTAACTCACCAGTGTTAAAGAAGGGGAAGGGCAAAGGATCTATACCAGTTCATGCAATCATAAATATGGTAGGAACGCCTACTTCAAATTTGGTGCTCTTGTATAACTTTCATGTCCAAAACAATTCAAAACCACTTAAGATACAATATCATATACAAAGTCATGGCTATAAAATATTGATAGAAACAAATCGATTGGATTTCCAAATTCATTTTCACATCTGCAATACTTTTTGAGGCTTTTAGTGGACGTAAGTATAGTAACAGATCTCAGTGCCTTGCTCACTTTACCCTAAAAGCCTGAGAAGCTGGAATGTTAAGCTGCTTTTCTAATATACTTTTTTCAAAAGACTACATACAAGGACAAGGAAGAAATCATTATGGTTCTCTAGTACTACTATTGAAAGATTAACATATGATTGGAGACATAAAAAGTAAGTTATTAGTTATTCATTAATAACATTTGAAATGTACTACCTAGCATTCCATTTACATACAACCTAAATAATTACAGTCAATAAAATATATAACTATTATGAGCTGGAATATAATAAAAATGCTATATATTTAGATAATCAAATAACTCTTTTCCTCATTAATAGACCCAATTTAATCATGCATTCATAAATTTATTCATTTAACAGATATTTATTGTTCATGTTTTCTATAACAGGCTTAGTTTTGGAAACCGAGAACTGAGTAGTGACTGAAACAATGCCGTTGTTCTCATATAGTTAACACTCTAATTGAAAATTAATCAATAATTAAAATATACTGTTAAGTGGTATGAAGAACAAGAAAGCAGGGTAATAAGAAGTGATAGATTGAAGTGTGGTCAGAGAAGATTGTTTTAGGGGGTGACATTTGAGCAGAAAGCTGTAAAAAATATACAGGAACGTACCTTGTAAATAGCTAGAGGAAGGTATTTTAGGCAGATGCAACAGTAAGTGCAAAGGTCCTGAGTTAAGACTGCAGGAGGTATTTAAGAATAGTAATTTAAATGTTTATAGCCTGTTTGAAGTTTGAAGGTAAGAGGTTTTCTCAAAAAATATCTTTGAAGAAAAATATTTTAAAATGTTTTCATAAATAGATAGATAAAGATCCCTAAAAGACACTGGTGGCAGCTAAAGTTTTGCCATATAAAACTTTTCTCTTATTTGCCCTGCATCTATAAAGTGCAAGTAAATGTATTTTTCCTAAAATGAAATATAGATTGGTTCTGCCACATTGGTTAATTCTCTTCAAATGTATATTTTTTGTACATTTTTTCATGGAAGCTGTTAATTACAATCAGAAGTTTTAAAAAATCTATAGCAGGAAAAAAAGAAAGAAACAATTACTTAGGGAGGTTACTACATAGATGTTAGGCAACCCTGCATGCATAATTTATTTACTCCTCACAACAACATAGTAAAGTAGGTATTATTAACCCCATTATCAAGATCAAGAAGCAAAAGCATATCAGGTTTGTGTAACTTGTTCCAGCTCTCCTAAGTGGTAATTGTATATAGAAGTCCATTCTGCGAGCCTTATACAAAGTCCCTTTCATCAAAGAACTAACATTCTAATTAGAAAAACAATTGATAGTTTTAATGCAGGTTGGTTTTTACTATATCCACAAGAAAGTCCTCATTAGTAATTGAAACAATGCAAGAAAACTTAGATTAAAAATAAATCTATCCACCTCATTTTCAAAGATTACAAAGAATGTTAACATTCATTGTTGGCTAGGTTATGGACAAATGGATACTCTTATACCTTGTTATTGAAAAATCAAATTGATAGATTTAGAGAGAAATTTGACAAAATATATGACATGACATAATATGATATAATACGTCTTTTTAAAATTTTTTACCTCATTTGCTTTTCTAGAAATTTACCCTAAGGAAAAAATAGTTATAGATCTTTGCTAAGATGATATAAAAATTTCAAACAAAAATTACACACAACAGAAATGTTAAACACTAGGGATGTATTAAAATAAGTTATAACAGATTTATGGAAAGGAATACTTTCAATCATCAAAATCAACTTCCTCAAAATATTTATGGGTATAGGGAAATATTTAAGAAATACTGTTTTAAAAGGATATTTCATGATATATACAAATTGTATATCTTCAAATATATTCAAACTGGAAGTATATACACTAATATACTAAAAAAAGGGTAATATATGAGAAATAGGATTAGAGATTTTTTAAAAACTTTCTTCTATATTTTCCAAATTCTCTAAAATGAGTATACATTATATCTATCCAATACAATAGGCAAAGAAAAATGATTTAAAAAACAAATAAACAAACAAACAGCTCCACATTGGTTAAACCAGAGCTATAATCACATATTTAGAGGCTTCCAAAATTAAGAAGGCCACACAGGAGAGACATTTAAATCTTGACAAACATAATTTAAGTAAAGTGATACAGTGACCAAAGGCTTCACCTGGAAGCAAATGAAAAGTTGTAACCCACTTTTCTCAGCACTTGTGCCTCTATTGTACATTTCTTTGGTTCCCTGGGATTGTCATGAAGCAGTGGTTCTGTCCTCAGACAAAGGCCTTGGCCCTCGAAGATCCAGGTGAGTTTCTTCAAACTCGAGGTCTTGTCCCCAAATCTGGGTCTTTCCCTAAACACCAACACTTCCAGGTCCACGCTCAGCTCTAACTCCTGAGTGTTGCTTCCACTAACCATACCCCACTGGTCCCTTCTTTCTCTAAATGTTTTTGTTTCTGAGAAGTTTAACACTTACACTGGAGTTGCAGCATATATGAACTTAACTATACTTAGGCAGCAGCTTGGACAGCATTGGCTTTTTTCTTATAAGCTGATCTCAAAGAGGCCTGCTTTATTTCACGCTCAGTGAAAGAAATGGCAATCTGTTCCAATGCTAGAGAAAAAAATTGACCAATAAATTGAAAGCTAATATAGCACACAAAACACTACATAATTTTTCAATTTAAGAAAATATCAAGGGCAATTTTTAATAAACATTTTTGTCTACTTTCATGATAACTTATAGAAAATCTCTGGCATAAGATTCTATCCACATAGATCTGCAATGAAAGGTATTTCACGTACATTTTGCCTCCTCAAGCTACTGGGGAATAAAAATTGGACATATACAGTTTTACATACCTTTGTAAATGCTTAGATTTGAGAGCTAAAACTAATCTTAATGAATCTTCTCTCGTGGGACACTTTCATATGTTAGATTGTTTCATCTTCCGCACATCTGTGTGTGTACATTTGCATGTGTTTTTTTAAAATCTGTATTGTCTCCAAGAAATAGTGAGGATAGAAAAGAATCCTTGTTAATAAGAAAATGAGGCAGTGCTTCCCTAGGTTTCACCTTGCTTTTAATTTATGGATGATGAACATACTTGTGTTTCAAGAAAATTGATTGGTGCTTTTTAGAATTCAACTTAGAACTTCCCCCTCTCTCAGTTTTTAAGATCTCATGGATTAGCTCTTCCTGCCAGGTCTCCCACTGTCTTTCTTCCTCTTCCCAGTTCTCCTTAAACACTGGTTTTTTTTTTCCACTCCAGCTCACTTCCTTTCCTTTCCCCAGAGTGTGGTAGATTCCCGAACCACATATTCTCCAGCATCTGTTACAGCAGCACCATGACTAACTTGCTGACTTATTAAAATCTCATTTGCAGGCCCAATATTTCTCTCTCGTCCTGATTCCTAAATGTCTCAACAATAAAAATAAAAATGCTCCAATGCTCTAGGCATTATACTCTGGCTAATTAAATCTCTGAATATATATCAGTTTGATCCCATGTATATTTGCTCCAAATTATAGAGATACAATTATTAGAACTTTTATATACATACAATTTCTATATATTTTTATTTGCAGTAACTTATTATTTTCCTGGGTACAAATTTATAGACATGTGAGGTGACTTATAATAAGAGTATTTGTGTATTTACTTATATCCTATCCCAGTACAAAAATGATAGGTGAAAAGGAACTGAATGCTTCACCCATACGCTAATTAATTAATTCAGCACAAAGTTAATGTGTGCCTGGTATGTGTTAGACACTTGAAATATAATGGTGGTAAAAACTCAGAGTTTTGCTTCCATGAATTTCGTGGTCTGGTGGGAAAGAAAGGTGTTCAATGAATAATTACAATAACACATAAGTTACTACAAACTGGGATAAGGACTCTGAATGAAAGGAACATGATTTTATGAGAGAACATAGAGCAAAGGAAAATTAATCTAAACTTGGTAGGCAAGGATGAGGGGGCAGGTGGTTTTGGAAGCCTACCCTAAGGAAGTAAAGCTTGAACTGGAACCTGAAGATGAGGCATTTACCAGGTTAAGAGCAAGGGAAAAAAACTTCAAAAAGAAAGAGCACCCTGAGGTCAGAGAGGTCATGCTGTTTTCAAATTGGGGAACATGATCAGAAACACATGTATTAAGATAAATTTCCGTGTATTTAATAAATAATCATGGGCATAATATATCATTGCATTTGATGATTCGTTTCATAAAAATCACTGCTATCATAACACATTTTCAATTAATTCCAAACTGTTTTTACTTAATATTTATTAAATATATATATATTTAAAACTGCCTATATAAGGTAATTACTTATATGCCAACGACTTTATATTATTATTTATTCAAACCCTTACAACAGCTGGGTAATTGAGATTTAGGGGACTGATAAGGCATCAACTTAATTGAACAATCCCTGCCCAAAGACCAGCTTCTTTTCACATGACCTCATTTACCCTATATTAATTAATATTAGGACTTAACATTCTCAGCTAGTAGAGAGAGCAGTCTTGCTTTCTCTTCTTAAATAACAATTTAAAATGGTTTGTACTGCTCTGTGGCAGTTGGTTTCAGATGGTGACATTTAAGGCACTCACACAATTCTCTAAATTAACCAAGCTCCATGCATGAGGTGAGTTTTGGGAGGGGTCTCAAACTAGGAGAGCTTTGGTTTAGAAATGATAGAGAACCTCCCTGAACACTACCTTGAGGAATGATCAAATGCATAGTCCTTCACAAATCTTCTGAGGAGGGTCTGAAGTAGGGAATGATGTGGTAAAGTAGGAAGAACATTTTCACACATAGATCTCTGTCTTAGGACTTCAATCTCCACCTCAACATTTACGTGCAGAACCACCAATGCAACCAGTCAAGTCATAAGAATTTGTGGTGCCTTTTCATTTCTGTGGGCAGACTTGAAGTCTGAACATTACTGAAGATTCACAAAGGGACCAGGGCCTAATTTTAGTCTATCCCAGCATACCCGCTGGTTCTGTTTCTCTCCATATTCTAATCCAGTGATCCCAGCATGCTGTTGCTGCATTCGTCTCAAATTCTTCCTAATTTTAATAGCTCTCAGAGTTAGAACTGCCTATAAAACCAGATAAGATTTGAAGACTGGATGAGGAGGACACAAACTTGGGTAAAGTCACTTCCATTTTGTTTTAGGATAGACCCGACAAACCAGTGCAGAGAATATACCTGAAATGAAGGACAGCAGCTGGTTCACTCCCTCTGGCTGATAGACACACTCAAAATTCAGTGATCTCCACACCCTGCTTTGAATGAACAATCTACTAGGTCAATGCATCAAGAACTGCAGATTACCTACTGTTTACACTGTTTGGGGCCTGAGTGGTGAAGTCATAAACAGCACCTTAGGTTATACTCTATTACCATAAAGAAATATTTTTGTTTTGCTACAGTTGTTCAAACTAACCACTTCACCATTTTAGTTTTTATTACATCATTAGGTCAACTCAGGGGTTACACTGAAGAGGAGGCTAAATATAGGTCAGAGATTTTCAAAAATTTATCTTCATTGGGTATGGCTGTTTCATGTTGTTTTTTGGAAGAATTTGACCTCAGACCAAAGCTTTGACTTGGTGTTAAGATTTCTTTTCATTTAAAGCTATTCCTCACTGAGTATTTGAGACAAATATAGAGCAGTGCATGAAACATGAGATTTTAAATCTTAATCAAAAGGCATACTTCTTGTAACTAACCAACAGAGTAAATTTGTTCTAAGTCAATTTTCCAACTTCTCATGCAATTATAATTAAACTGTGTAAAATCTTAATTATTGGTATTGATGTAGGGTAGAAGAAAATGCTTGATTCAACATCCTGTGGTTGCTGGATCATCTGGCTTCTTTGATTCTGACTCATGTTGTATTGAGATTTTTAAAAACCTGACTTTTTGTATCTAGTATCATTGTCTAAATCCTCAAAACCATTGTAATTAAACTTTAAGTATTATGTGTCATTCTCAGTTCTCCAATACAATGTACACAGAAAACATTCTAACATCCACACAATTCCTCCATCAATACTCATAGACGTTGATCATTCAATACAAAAGTAACTGTGTGCAAGGATTATTTTTCCATAGTGAATCTGAAATTTTGATTTTGTAAAGTTAAAATATTTTCTTCTTTCAAATCTTATGCTTAGAATTATTAATTACTCTTCATAAAATATATTTGGTAAACATGGTTGGAAAAACGTTATCACATATTGTTTCAGTTGTAGGCTGACAAACTACCACAAAGTGAGATCAATGGACATTTTAAAAGCAGCAGCGTGTCATTTCATTCACTTAAAAATATATATTTATTACCTACTATGCACAAAGTAAGGAATCACCAAGTTTAGAAAAATGGGAAAAATGAGGAGGTTTGCTTCAGAGTAGTAACTGAGCAAACAGATTAAAGTGCCAAAAAATGTATACAGAGGAACAGAAAAAATTAGTTGCAAATTTTATGTTGTAGAAAGTTATACAGTAGAAATTTTCATTCGTTTGTTTGTTGCTAAATACATCATCTTAAGACTTATAAACATCTCTAAATATTACTCTTAATGATATTCCTTTAAATTGTAACACATAAAAAATTCAAATAGAATTTATTTTACATTACTATTATAAACAGCAGTAACCAAATATATTTTAAGATGTCGAACATTAATGAGCACAATTCCTATATTTCAAAGATAGCTGTAGTTCCAAAGAACCTCAAATTTTCCCTGGGAAAATATATTTGTAATAACAGAAAATTCGATAACAAATCAAAACTCCATTATATTTGTTAGGAAATAGCTTGAAATGTCTGGTGACTTTATAGATGTAATTAGGGTAAAGGGAAGCTTCTATTCTTTATCCTTGTTCAATAGAAATGTCTAACATATCAGTTTTTCCTCTCACTTCAAAACAAAATAAATTAAAAATAGAATAAAAACATGCAGATTTATCCACATGAGCTATAAAAGGGTTTTGAACTGTAGATTGAGTAGTTCAGTTCAATCATCTATTTTTAAAGAAACTAATAGAAGTAAACATACCTTAGATTCTCTCCCCCTATATGTTTCTCAAAGATCTTATAATAATACATGTAATGTCCATAGAGAATTAGATTAAATCATAAAATGTGTCTGATGTCACCAGGCCACTCCTGGAGAAGAGTAAATGCCCTGAATCTCTGGGGTGTTATTTCTGGGTTGGCGCATTCATTCATTCTTTAAACAACTGCTTATGCGGCACCAACTTTGTATAGGATACTACTTTAGACATAGAGGGGTTAGAGGTGAAAAAGAAGGAACACAAAGCCTCTGCCCTCATAAAGCATACATCCTAAACAACAAATAGGCCAATGAATAAAAGAATTACAGATTAATAATATGAAGGTAATAAAACTGGCTCATGTGATATGTAATATGTTGGCAGAGATGACTTTAGCTAGAAAAGGGATTGCTTAAGGGATGAACAGAGACTTCATTTGAATATGCCGTTGAAGGAAGTCTACTTCTATTGGAAATTAGCCTCAGTAATTTTCATAATCCTTGTTTTCTCAGTCATCTAAGAAATTACATCTCAGAACACAAGGCTCTATAATGCTTGCGAAGAAGAGTGTCATTTGTATACCAAGGCCCTCCACCCTATTGCACCAGGGAAATTCTTTCATTTGACATATGATAGTATACATTTAATACTCTTAGGGGTGGCTAGAATAAGAATTATTTGATATTAAAAGCATGTAAAGCTATATAATAATGTGTGTTTTATATCCCTTGGTCTATATACTAAAGCTCATTATTACACTTAAATGAATTTGTGAAACATTAGGGTCTACTTCTGATAACATGAGTGACTGATAAGGTAGGGGAAATGTAACTTAGCAGAACCCAGTAAAGGATTGAAAATTGGAAGAAAAAGAAGATATAAATAAGGGGCACATGACAAAGCTATAGCATGGTAAAAGTACAAACCGGATTAGAGCTGCCCTAATTACAGTATTTAAAGGAATCTTCAGGTTTATGTATTTGCTAAGATGTAACAAAGATGTGCCCTAGTACAGATCCATTTATATTATACTTTCTGGTAAATGATATAAGAGACATTTTTACAGTTACAGTTGAAGTAAAATATATATGTTTGAGAATTTAAGAATCCATTTCCATTAACTTGATTACGTCTTAATGATTTTTGTTTCCTGTTTTTGTCTTCTGATTTAAAAGATCTATTAAATATTAAAATGAATTGTGAGCACACTGTCTTTAAATATCAGTTTTATTCTAAATATCCCCACTTTAAAGTTTGCCATAGAGAAGTGGATATGGCTCAAGTGATTGGACTCCCGTCTACCATATGGAGGGTCCTGGGTTCAGTTCCCAGGGCCTCCTGGTGAAAGTGAGCTGGACCGCAGGGTGGGGAGAGCTGGCGCAACAAGATGATGCAACAACAACAAAAAAGAGACACAGAGGAGAGACAGTCAGAGACACAACAAGCCAGGGAGCTAAGGTGGCTCAAGCAAGTGCCTCTCTCCCACGTCAGAAGGTCCCGGGATAGGTTCCTGGTGCCTCCTAAAGAGAAGATGAGAAGAGAAAACAAGCAGATACAGAACATGCAGTAAATGGACACAGAGAGCAGACAGCGAGCCCAAGCAGTGGGGGGGGGG
>JAQZBX010066336.1:0-16132 GCA_029593785.1 Cabassous unicinctus
TTTTTAAACTAATCTATTCCTGTGGGTATGATACCATTTGATTGCATTAAATTTGGTTGAGGGGCCTTTGATTAGATTATTTGATAAGATAGATTTTGGGCTGTTGATTGGACTATATCAGTGGAATGTGATTCATTTTGAGTCTCCATCCTCTTGCTGGGTCTGATATAAACAGAAACAAAGAGAGACACAGGAAGAGGAAGCATTGCCATATTTGATCCAGCCATGTGAGAGAGGACTAGAGGATAGCATGAAGCCCCCAAGAGGCAGGGCCCATGGAGCAGCTAAAGAGGAGATGAGCCCTGCTATATGCCTGATAGCTTGCAACTGGCCTTGGGAAGAAAGCAAAGCAGCCAAACTAATATAGGAGGCTCAAGAAGGAATAGGCCCTATTCCTGATAGTTGACAGCTGAGCTCTGGGAGCTGGGGTCTGAGAGATGTAGATTCTGGAGGGGAAGGCAGAGAGCTCAGCAGAAATTGGTGGTCATCTTCACCATGTGGCAGTTGTCTATGGTGAGAAAGCATCTCTGATTGTGTCTCGATTTGCACTTTTCATGGCCTTGCAAGCATAAGCTTTTACCCCAAATGAATCCCCTTTATAAAAGTCAACACATTTCGGGTACTTTGTATTGGCAGCCTTTTGTCAAACTAAACCAGGGTTAAACTGAACTGCTGTAAGAGAGGATGGTCCCAGAAATGAAAAAGAGTAAGGTAAATGGGGCACTGCATGAGGGAGAGAATTTAAACAAGTCATAGACTCTGGAGAAAAAATTCTGACAAAAACAAACAGAAGCAATCAAGATTCCTGGAGAAGGAACAGAAGAAAGGAAACTTTCTCCTGGATGTGAAACAATTACACAAAAAAGTGCAATCTTAAAACTTGTGCCACATATCCAAGACAAGAATAAGATGAAGAAAACCTGAGAAAATCAGATCAGTTAAACAGGGCCTCTTCTCAATGTCTAGAATAAGTTGGGTCAAGCATCAAAGAAGATCCTTAACACACAGCCAATTGTATTAGTGAGCCAAAGGAGTGCTGACACAAAGTACCAGACATCTGTTAGCTTTTATAAAGGGTTTTTATTTGGGGTAGAAGCTTACAGTCATAAGGCCATAAAGTGTAAGTTACTTCCCTCACCAAAGTCTGTTGCCATGTGTTGGAGCAAAACGGCTACAAGTCTCTACAAGTGTACAGCCTTCCTCTTCTTCCTAAGGCTCCGTGGTCCCATCTCTTTCCAGTCTCAGCTATAGGTTAGCATAAGGCTCATCTGTCTCCCCAGGGCTTGTTTCTTTCTGGGCTTTTTCAGCTGTTCAGGGCTCTGGTCTCTTCAGCTGCAAACTATAAAGCAAATGGCTCGGTTCTCTCCCTGGGGTTCCAGCGTCCAAAACTAAATTCTCTTTGTTCTCTTTCTCTGTGTGTTTACTTCCCTGTCTTTGATTAAGCATCTGTTTGTATAGCCCACAAAGGAGGTGGGGGGAAGGGGAAACTCAAACTGTGTCACCCTTATGACATGGTCAAATAAAAGCCCTAATCTTAATTTAATAAAGTAAAAGTGAAACCTCTGAATCTAAAACAATCTAATATACCCAGAGGAACAGATGAGTTTACAAACACAATCTAATATCTATTTTTGGATTTCATAAACAATACCAAACTGCTCCATGAATCAACAATAAAACTCTAGAAAATAGGGAGGAAATGACCATTCGAGTTAACTCATTAAGATAATCAGTAGCTAGACATCAGCAAAAAATAGCAAGCCATACTAAGAAACAGGAAATTATGGCTCACTGAAGGGAACAAAAGTAAAACTTCTGAGGAGACACAGAATTTAGAGCAACTAATCAAAGAAGTTCAAACAAATCTCTTAAATTATTTCAAGGAGATGAAGGAAAATATGCATAAAGAGATAAAGGATATTAAGAAGACAATATGTATGCGTAAAGAGGAATTTGAAAGTATAAAAAGAAACATAATGGAAATTATGGGGGTGAAAGGCACAATAGTAGAGATTTGAAAATACACTAGAGGGGAGTGGATGTGGCTCAAGCTGTTGAGTGCCTGCTTCTCACATGGGAGGTCCTGGATTCAGTTCCCAGTGCCTCCTAAAAACAAAACAAAACAACAACAACAACAAATAAACAAACAAAAAACAACTCAGGGGAGCCAATGTGGCTCAGTGATTGAGCACTGGCTTCCCACATACAGAGGTACTGGGTTCAATTCCCAGCCCCAGTACCTCAAAAAAACAAAAAATTAAAAATACACTAGAGACATACAAGGCAGATTTAAACAGGCAGAAGAAAGAAGCAGTGAACAAGAAGTCAGGGCAATTGAAACCATACAGTCAGAAGAACAGATAGAGAAAAGAACAGAAAAATTGAGCAGTGTTTCAGGGATTTGACTGACAGCATGAAGCGCACAAACACACATGTCCTGAGTGTCCCAGAAGGAGAAGAGAAGGGAAAAGGAACAGAAAGACTATTTGAGGAAATAATGGCTGAAAAATTCCCAACTCTGTATGAAAGACAAAATTTACATGTCCAAGAAGCATAATGTACTCTAAAAAGAATAAATCCTAATAGACCTACTCTGAGACACATACTACTCAGAATGTAATATGTCAAAGATAAAGAGAGAATTTTGAAAATAGCAATAGAAAAGTGATTTGACACACAAAAGGAATCCTCAATAAGACTAAGTGTTGATTTTTCATCAGAAATAATTGAGGCAAGAAGGCAGTGGTGTGATATATTTAAAGTACTGAAAGAGAAAAACAGCCAGCCAAAAAATCTCTATCTGGCAAAACTTGTCCTTCAAAAATAAGGGAGAGATTAAAATATTTACAAGTAAACAGGAACTGAGAGAGTCTGTCAACAAGAGACTTGTCTATAAGAATTACAAAAGGGAATTCTGCAGATTTAAAGGAAAAGACAGGGGAGGATGGCATGGATAATGTGAAGAAATGAAGATTATCAGTAAGGGTAACAAAAAGGCAAAAGTCAATAGACTGGATCCTCAGTATAAAACTCTATTCTTTAATTCCTATAAGAATTAGAATACAGATGAACAAGAAAAAGGCTTATTTACTGATAATGAACATGCAAAATATAAAGCAATAATGTAGAACAAAAACAACATAAAGAGGGAAAACAGAAGGAGATGAGAACAGAGAACATGTATGCTGTAGAAGCTAGGTTGGTATCTTTTCAAATTAGTAGGTTATTGATATGGGTTGTGTAATAGAGACTCTAGGGTAATCACAAAGAAAGTATTGTAAAAATAGAAATGAGAAAGGGATCAGTCAGATACATCACAAAAGATCAATAATACAGAAAAGGAGGTTACAATTAAGATGAAATATACAGAAAAGAGAGACAAAAAACAAAAAGATATGACATAAAAAACCAAAGAACAAAATGACTTTGCAACTACCGCCTTTACAGTAATAGCACAGTATGTGAATGGAGTAAACTCTCCAATCAAAAGAAACAGACTGGCATAATGGATATATTGTTTACAAGAGACTCACCTTAGACTCAAAGACACAAATAGGTTGAAAGTGGAAGATTGGAAAAAGATATTCCATGCAAATAGTAACCAAAAAAGACCTGGGGTACCAATTTCAGATAAAAAGTATTTTAAGTGAAAAGCTGCTATAAACAAAAAATAAGGACACTATATATTAATAAAAGGGAAAGTCCACCAAGAAGAAATAACACTCATAAATATTTATGAACTTAAGCACAGTGCCCCAGAATACATGAGGCAAACATGCACAAAACTGAAGCAAGAATAGGCACCTCTACAATAATAGTTGGAGACTTCAATACAACACTCTCATCAATAGACAGGACATCTAGACCAAAGATCAATACGGAGACAGAAAACTTGAATAATTTGATAAATGAACAACTAGAACTAACAGACATATGTAGAACACTGCACTCCAGTACAGCAGGAAATACATTCTTCTCCTGTGTACATGGATCATTCTCCATGATAGAACACATGTTGGGTCACAAAACAAGTCTCAATAAATTTTGAAAGTTTGAAATTATACAAAGTATCTTCTCTGCCCATAGTAGAATAAAGCTAGAAATCAATAACAGTCAGAGAATTGGAAAATTCACAAATATATGAAAGTTAAATAACACATTCTTAAACAAATCATTGGGTCAAAAAAGAAATTGCAAAGGAATTCAGAAATATTTTCAGATAAATCAAAACAAGAACATAACATATCAAAATTTATGGGATGCAGTGAAGGCAGTGCTAAGAGGGAAATACATAGCCCTAAACATTTACATTAAAAAAGGAAGAAAGAACCAAAATCAAAATATCTAACTGCACATCTGGAAAAACTAGAGTGAGCAATCTGAGGGAGAAATCAAGAAAAAAATTCTATTTACAGAAACAACTGAAAAAATAAAATATCTAGGAATAAATTTAACCAAGGATGTAAAGGACTTGTACATTAAAAACTACATAACATTGCTAGAAGAAATCAAGGAAAATCCCATAAGTGGGAGGATATTCCGTTTCATGGATTGGAATAAAGAATATTGTTAAGATGTCAATTCTACACAAAATGATGTACCAATTCAATGCAATCCCATTCAAAATTCCAATAGCCTTCTTTGTAGAAACAGAAAACCCAATTATCAAATTTATTTGGAAGGGTAAAGGGCCCCGAATAGCCAAAAACATCTTGAAATAGAGGAATGGAGTTGGAAAACTCATACTTTCTGACTTTAAAGCATATTACAAAGCTACAGTGGCTAAAAAAAAAAAAAAAGCATGGTATTGACACAAGGATAGACATATTGACAAACGTGATCAAATTGAGAGTTCAGAAACAGACCCTCACATCTCTGACCAACTGATTTTTGAGTCCACTGAATTGGGAAATAATATTCTCGTCAACAAATGGTGCTGGGAGTATTGGATATCCATATGTAAAAGAATGAACGAGGACCCGTTATCTCACACCATATAGAAAAATTAACTTAAAATGTATCACAGACCTAAATATAAGAACCAGGACTAGAAAGCTCCCAGAAGAAAATATAGGGAAGAATCTTCAGTATCTTGTATTAGGCAATAGTTTCTTAGACTTTACACTTAAAGCACAAGTAACATAAGAAGAAATAGATAAATGGGACCTCCTCTAAATTAAAAACTTATGCATCAAAAGATTTTGTCACAAAAGTAAAAAGAAAACCTATTCAATGGGAGAACATATTTAGAAACCATATATATCCAATAAAGGTTTATTATGTAGAATATATAAAGGAATCCTACAACTAAACAATAAAAAGACAAACAACCCAATTAAAAAATGAACAAATGATTTGAATAGACATTTTTCCCAAGAGGATATTCAAATGCTAAAAAGCACATGGAAGATGCTCACATCACTAGCTATTAGGGAAATGCAAATCAAAATCACAAGATATCATTTCACACCCACTAGAATGCTACTATTTAAAAAAATCAAAAACTACAAGTGTTGGAGAGGATGTAGAGAAATAGGAACATTCATTCATTACTGGTGGCAATGTAAAATGATGGAGCCACTGTAGAATACAGTTTGGCAGTTCCTCAGGAAGCTAATTATGAAACTGCCATACGAGCTGGCAATTCCACTACTAGATATATACCCAGAATTGAAAGCCAGGACTTGAACAGATATTCATACACTGATGTTCACAGTGGCATTATTCACAATTGCCAAAAGGTGGAAGCAACCCAAGTGTCCATCAACCAATGAATGGATAAACAAAATGTGGTATATACATACAATGGAATATTATTCATATTTTAAAAGGAATGAAGTCCTGATGCATGTAACATGGAACTTGAGGACATTATGCTGAGTGAAATAAGCTGGACACAAAATAAAAAATACTGCATTATCTCACTGATATAAACTAATTATCATAATCAAACTCAGAGAGTTAGCATTTAGAATATAAGATATCAGGGGATACATTTGAGTTAGAGAATAGGAAGATGATTCTTAATTTGCACATAATTTCCATTTAGGTTGGTTGTAAAGGTTTGGAAAAGGATAATGGTGATGGTAGAACATTATTGTGAGTGTAATTAATAGCACTGACTTATATAGATGAATGTGGTTAAAACGGGGACTTTTAGGTCATAAATATTACTAGAATAAAAATTAAAAGATAAAACATAGGACTGTATAATACAGTATACCCTATTGTAGATGATGGACTATAGTTAATAGTACAAGTATAAGAATATTCTTTCATGAATTATAAAATGTATGACACTAATACAAGGTGTTAATAATAGGGTGGAATATGGAAAAAATACACTTAATGTAAACTATGGACAATAGTTAATAATACTATTTTGATAATTTTCATCAATTATAATAAAGGTTACTACTGTTTAAAAAATATTAGTACAATTACTAAAAAGGAATATCATCAATTGTAGCAATGTTCCACACTAATGCAAGATGCTGGTTGTGGGGTGGTGTATGGGACTCCTGTATTTTATACATGCTTGGTCTGTAAACCCACCTCTTCTCTAACAAAAAAAAAAAAATTTAATAACATTGCCTCACTGAAAACCCTTCCTAATAAACCTTGTCGATAATAGTGATCAGAATTTCTCCACACTCCATCAGCATAGCATCTGGTGACATTTCTCTCAACCCAATTAAAGTAATTTAACATCTTACCAAAATCTGATCATTGATTAAGGCTTTATTTACTGCTGTCTTTTTCTAACAAAATATAAAATCATAATTATATTACTATACATGTGGCCTATTATGCCCTTTATTATGACACCATTCTGTAAAAGTAGCAGTTTGGGTTGCAAGTCACAAAAGACCTATTAAAATTCCTGTTAGAGGTTCCCCCTCACTAGGTTCACAGTAATTAACAAGCTGTGACTCAGTTCCCTGTGACATGCATTGAGGAAAAACAGACCCCCTCCATAGCCTACGTGACTAGCTGAGCACACCAAAACCCAGCACTTCCCCCAAAGAAGCACTCCATAGTCTATGTGTCTGAAAGCCTGGTACTTACCAAAGGTTGAACAAAGAAACCACGTAGGGATGGGAGCAAAGTGAGATAGAGACCTTCACCCCCTCCAGACCAAGGCACCACCAGCTCCTCCATCATTCCAAGGATGCATAACTCCCTAGCCTAACAAGGAAAAATTTTGCCTGTTGGGCTTCCTATTGGCCTGTGCACCTCACTCAAACCCTTGGCCCCCTCCCAACGACTATCATTTCCCCACCTAAGAATGTACTGTATAAATGCATATTCCCAGTTTCCAGGGGTGGGCTGAAGTCTATTCTTCAGACCTCCTCCACTGGGAGAGCTTCTCAATAAACTTCCTTCCTGCAATCATCAGTCTCCACATACCAGTGAGGGCTGTTTTTCCCCAATAATTCCTTAATTAATAAATAAATTTTATTATTTTACATAACAAAAAACTGAAGGCAAAATGCTTTCATGGCTAGATTATTCTGTGATTCTTTCCAAAACCCCCTCTGCTACCCTTAGCCTGGTGGCTCTTCCCTCGCAATCACGAGACATTCTGGACAGCATATCTTCAGTCAACAATATCCAAAGTCCAAAAGAGAGTTTTATTCTCTTCCCTGGGCCCCCTTTTTTGAGAGAGAGGAAATTGTTCTTAGAGTATCTTAGCAGGCTCTCCACACTCATGTACATTCCTAAACTAATCATTGGCAAAGGGAACAGAATTGCTTGCAACAATTCCTTTGTCAGACCTTTTACCCTTGGCACTGAGGAAGGATCCTCCTCCTTCTCCCTGAGCCACCAGCTGCCTGGCATCTGGAGAATTTCAGGATTCTTATTTCAAGGAAGATGGGAGACCATGGGGATTTGGTAGTCACCGAATGTATCCATCCAAATAGTATTTTTCCTCTGATTTGCCCATTTTAAGAAATTGAATCATGACCATAATTGTTGTTAAAAGTTTCACTCTAATTAGATATTAATCTTTAGTAAGACCAAAAAGGGCTTTTCTGGTCATCAATTTATTCAATGCATGTAAAAATGAGCTAGGTGCTACAATAAATGTTAAAAAAAAAAAAAATGCACAGCCGCTGCCCCTATGGAGTTTACACTGCAGTAGGCAAGACAGCCTAAATGTTGGCTAACAAATGAATACATAATCATATTTTAAGATAACTGCTATGCAAGATACAGATTAAGTGTAACAGGATTAAATGGGGAGGGAGCACTTAAATTCTCTCTGAGGCGCTGACATTAAGCCAAGGCCTGAAGGATAAAAGGGAGGTGAATCTGGGCAGCAGAAAAAGCATATGAAGGTCTTGAGGCAAGACAGAGGCCATTATGTTGGAGAAGGGACACTTCCTCCTCTACATTAATAGACAAGTAAGCAAAGGTGGCAAAGGTGGTTCCAGATGCAGACCGTGACAGCAAGTTAAGGGGTTCGCTTTGAATGGGTTATATTTCCTTAGTAAAATAAGATATGGGTGCTTTGCAATTGACAGAGGCCCAAGGCAAAACCACTAAAAGGAAAAGGGATTTTTAATGCAAAGCTCCTGTAGTAGACACAGAATAAGAAGTACTGCAGGAAACCAGGGCAACCCTGAGGACCTAAGGGACTAGAACTAGGAACAGAAAAGGCATCAGGACTTTCTCAGTCTTGCCTGCCCCTGGGCATCAGCTTCATTCTCTCAGGCTTTCTCACTGTGAAGCGTGACATTGCTGTAGGCAGATCTGCAGCGGAAAAGTTTACAGTCCACAGAAGAGAGGAAATGGATAATTCCCCATTACTTCCAGCCAAAATACAAAATGTCCAGCTTGGCATATCCCTGAATCAATTATTTTGGCCAAGAGAATGGAGCATGTTATTGACTCACTGTCATGGAGATGGGATCTGTTATTCCAAAGGAGAAGAGACAGTATTTGGCTGAAGACAACAGTCAACACACTGGAGTGCCTCAAAAACAACTCAGGTATGATGGAAAAGAACTAAATCTACACTATAGAAAAAATCATGCATAATTGATTTATATAAACAAACTACAAAAGTCCTCTACAATTCCAGTACAGAAACCCTAACCCTGCTCACAAAGATTGATAAATCCTAAAACCAGTTGCAGTTTGAAGAAAAGGTTTTTCCCATACCTATTTGGAACCTCTCTTTCACGCTTCAGATTCTATGATGCTAAACTTATCCTACTTTGTATCCTACTTTATTCCGCATCTCTCGCCAGACCTTGTTAGAATTTTATCTCCCCTATGTATCTGCATTTTCAACTTTTTTTCACTAGCTATTGCTGTTCCTAATTGGCCACTCCACAAATCTGTGCAAAGATGGAAAAGGATGAATATTTACAGCTTTGATCTTTGTCAAAAATCATGTAATCCACATGCAGTTCTCTTAGTTTTTTATTTAAAATGCTAGTAATTTTTCTAATAGACAAAGACTATGTGACTAACTAAAAAATTACATTTTCATTTCGATAGCACCACCTGCAGAGTAATTATGGCATACTGCAATTCAAAACACCAAGCAAGCATAAGTATTTACTTTGAAGAGTAGGATAAAGAACTGTTATACTCTATTATATTATGTTTTTCTCAAGCCTTGCCTTTTCCCATTGTATTGCTGCTTTCAATAAGCATATTTTCCAGAAAATTTCATGTCTAGGGCTTCAATATTTCAACTGCATTCAAAAACCCTGAAATCTAAAGGCTTAGCTTAAAATGTAAACTAGACTCTAAAGGTATTAAAATATTATCACTACTTATCCTCTGGTGCTGCATGACTTCCTTTAAAAGTTAACAGAATTATGTACATCGTTGAAGAAACGTCAGACAAAACTTGAGCAATATAGAAACTGTGCCTACTAGAGTGAAGGAAATTTTTTTCTTTCTTCCTAATTAATACAATTTCACTATGTATCTCCATCCTGTTTCCATAAACGGTTAAACCTTTTGGTTAAAGTATTTATTGGTTGTTCTCTACAGTACATTAAAATGGTTCCCTACACCTTTAAATGTTAATTAGCTCAAGTATTTGGTTCAGAAACCACAACCCTGTTCAGTGTGACCTCACTGGTATGGCATCTGGGCAATTATCTTTGAGATAATGAGCCTTTTCATCCATAACAGAACAACAACCTCTCACTTGGATTGCAAAAGATCAGAGCCAATCTGCTGCACACCAGGGTGCCTGCTATCCTCTTTGTATCATACCTTATTTTCAAACTAACCTTTCACATTCTGAATTAATTAAAGTGGTTTCAGATTAAAAATTAATGAATTCACTTTAGCATCATTTTGGGGGATAATAGGCACAAAATACCATCCAAACAGTGTTTTGGATCCTAATACCATAACCTAAATGGGAAGGAAATCTATTCCATTTACACAGTTTTCTGACACATGCTGTAGTCTAGCAAGCGGACTTCACTATGTACATGGCACTGTGTACGAGTCACTCTACTCAACTGCAACAAAAATCATGTCTGGGAAATTGGAGGAAAAAAATCAACCTATATATTTGCCTCAAGCATAAATCCTCATTTGGGATACTCATAAAATAAAGCCTCAGGAAAGATTTAGGGGTGCAGTGTAGTAAATGCTCAGTTGGCATTTTAATATACCCTAATTTCAGTCAAAAGTTAACTTGGAAGCCCCAGGTTTTCTGCCCAATTGTAATCTATAGGTTCCTAACTTTTATCATCAACCCCTAATCTTTATTCATTTTCTGCCTTACAACTTCACTCTATCATCAAATCTGTAACTGAGTCTTCTCACACAGCACTAAATGAATACAGAATCCCTTCTTCTAAGGGTCAAGCATTTCTCAAGGATCTGCTGGAACCCCACTTCCTTTTAGGGCTCTCTTCATGAGGAAGCTTTATATGGAAAGATTCTATCTTGGTATAGCAAAACTCATACAGTAATTTTAAAATGATTCAACAAGGAGTCTTATTTTCTTACCCTTTTATGCCTGACTTGACTTAATAAGAAGGGATGTATGCCAAGAAAATTATCCTAAGCATTCTGTCACTGTTCCCATTGTCTCAGTCAAGTTTCTTTTGAGAAGAAGAGAAATCCACTCAAATTACCTCAGGTTACAAAGGAGAATTTTTTTTGGAAAAGGACTTCATATAACCTAACCTCATGAAGACCTAGATGCAAGACTTGGGAGTCATTAGGAAGCAAAGCTTCTCTCTCTCTCTCTTTCTCTCTCTCTCCATTCTTCTTTTTCTGCAGACTGGTTTTTTTCTTTATGAGTGAATCTTACTGGATCACCTTGGTTTGTTGTGCATTACTGATCTAAGATCGTTTTGCAAAAGAAAAAGAATAACAATGCAATATAACCATGATTGTTGTGGTCCATCCCTATGGGCAGGAAGGTAAGAATTAGTTCTCTAAAAATGGGATTCTTGACCTAGGCAATCAAAACAAGATGCTCCACCTGCATATCACATCACACTGCCCAGAACTGAAGTGAAAGTGAAACTCTTCCAAAACATGGACACGGAGCCCTAGGAAATTGAGCACGAATTAAGAAAATGCAGAAGTCAAGCCAGCAACAAATGACCACATATTTGGCCTCAACTATTATATTTTCAAACCATTGTTATAGTGTGTTTTTCACCCCCACACCATGCTAGAAAATATCTAGCACTGATTTTCCCACTGATGAGCCTTAAATCTCAGAAGAAAAGAATTTTGAAGGAGGGAATGGAGAGAATGAATATTTTTTCTTTCCACATCAAAATAGGTATATTGCTATCAGTCTCATAAATGCAAGTGGGAAATTAGGAATTAAATTCAGCTGGAATAAAGATAACGCATTTAAAAAATCACACCTAGAAATCTGGCTGATTAAGTCTCAAATAACTCCTTTGCCCTTTTTAAGAAAACTTGTTCCTGTCATCAGCTAATCTAACAAAAGGCTTTTGCTCACATTAAGAGTTATTTATAAGCTTATTTTAGAATTCCAAAACATGTGGCAGTAAAGTACATGTGTAATGTAAAATAACTAAAAAATGTTAATAGTTGATTAACCATTAAATTTAAAAAGAGAGCTGTGAAAGATAGATTCCATTTTAATGGACTAAATGTAGAGATTTCACTCAGTTTCATTTCTTCATTTCTAACAACAAATTCTTGCTCTTGGCTATTTTTAAAGACTATTGAGTTGAATCTTGCAGAAGTTATAGCTTGTTTTTTTAAGTGCTTTTCCTTTGAGGAGGTCAAAGGACAAGAATTAAACACTTCACTCAGTTACATGAAGCTAGGCAGTTAAAAAAAATTATGCACTTAAGTATCAGGAAATTCAAGGTCTGGGGTTGAAAGCTATGTACAAGTGATTCAAGGAACAGGACTACATCTTTTTTATACATGATACCAGGTTTCTCTACAGGTAGTTTAAGGTTTTGCAGCGTCTGATAGAATCAATGCAATGTTATGTCAGATTAACATTCATTCTGCAATATTTCCAAGTGAGAAACATTGCCCAATTGTCCTGCCCAAACTTCTCATCTCTCCAATCCTCTTCAACAAACTTCCATGTGAATCTTGTGCTTTGAAAATCATTACACTAGTGAATAATTCCAAAGTGTAGGCCCAATGGTTGTGGATGAAAATCATAGTGTGCAGACCTCACACTATAAAATTAATTCCTATGGTTAATGCTTAATCAGTACTGTAGCTAGATACCCTGACTTAAGTACAGTGTTCACTAAGAATTTGTAAGTGATTTTTCACCTATTACCAGACACTGAAATTATATTAGTTTGTTCACTAAACTATAAATGACACCTTCTAGTTCCCTCCACTACTAATCAAGAAACCTCAGATGACCACAGCCTCTCCCTTACGCCTAAAGGAAACCTCTTGACTCTGCCCACTTCTCTCTCCTTACTGTCACCACCCTAGCCCAAACCACCACCATCTCCCACCAGAACTACAATGGTCTCTTCACTGGTCTCCTTGTTTCTCATGTTTCGCTCTTTTTCCAACACCTAGTTCATCCTCTGAACATCAAGCAGAATGAATGAAATCAAAACAAAATCAGATTTCTGGTTTGGTTCGATTTACATGCAGAGGTAACCTCCTTGTTAACATACTTCAATGGCTGCCCATTATACTTAAGATAAAATCCAAAGTCCATAAAATGGCTCACAAAGTCCAGCAAAGTGTTGCCCTTACCTGGCTCCTCTGGAACCACCCTTCCGCTGCTTTCTATGCTCCAGTCATACTGAAATTCTTTTTGTTCTCCAAATTTCCATTCTTTCCGCCACCTTGGGGTCCTTGCACATGCTATTTGCTCTGCTTAGACAATACTTTCTACACCCTTCATCTACCTAAGACTACTCATCCTTCAGATGTCTGTGTAAATGTTACTTCTCAGATAACCATGCACCTGCTCCACTACCCGACCCTCTCAGACCATATTAGGGTCTCCAACTTTACAATCTTCTTCTCTGTATAATTTATCCCAATTAAAATCAATACTTAACTGTGTAATTCATTGTTTCATGTTTTCTAGAATGTAAACTGCTGAAGGACAAGGACTGTGTCTGTCACTGGTGCCCAACACAGTGTTTTGCACATATATACTTAATCAATAAAAAGGTGCTGGATGAATACCTCCCCATATTTTATTCAATGTGACTCCACTATTCTGACCATAGTTCATCAATAAGTTCCACTTATTGTGCTCTAAATAAATCAATTTACATAGATCAAGTATTACAGAGTACACTGTGGGGTTAATATCATGAGCTTTACCAGCCCAACTTCTTGGGTTCAAATCTTGACCTCTTTCATCCCATTAACTGGGTTAGTTTGGACATGTTACTTAACCTCTTTGCCCTTCAATTTCTTCATCTGTAAATGGTTAGAGAAGACTATATCAGTTAATATGATATAAAGTATTCAAAGCAGTGTCAAACACAGGAAATGCTCGTTATATGCTAATTGATGTCATTCCCATAATACAGTGGGAGAATTGAAGTTCAGAGCAGATAATTAACTTGCTTAAAATCACATACTGGGTAGAACAAAATCAGGATATAAACCCAGGCAATCTGATTACCAAGTCACTAAACTCAACTATTGCAGTATATTGTCTAAACTGAAAGCAGGAAATCTAGCTGCCTGTTAGATAACTTAGCACCAAAACTCTGCCCAGTGGGCCACTCTAAACTAAGTGATAACCACTTAGCCTACCTCTTAGGACATTAAATGAAAGACATACAGGGATGAAAGCAGATAGTAGGGAAAAGGAAAGCAATATACTTAAATCATAAAGCAGTAAAATCTAGGAGTAGGCAGACATAAAAGAAAAGAAAGGAAAATAGAGCAAAGTTAATTAAGAATTGAAGGTTCAATCATAGCAAAGTACTTTGAAACAATGGAAACTTCCTGCGCATAATCTGGATGCTGGAGTGATGCTATATCCTTGTTGAACTGCTAATCCCTGGAATATATTCCAATCTCCCTGAAGCTGTGGTTATGATTTCTGATTTCTTTACTTCCCTGAATACTTTTTAAAAATAGCTAAGAACTAAGAACAATGCACATCTCTGTCCTAGCAAGTGCCCCACAGTAGAGAAAGGTCCCTTTTTAGATATATGCCATCTAAATCACCCTCACTATACACACATACTCATTAATGTACTGGCATTTCACTCAGACAGACAATAAAGGTGGGTTGATCAGACAGGCTGTAATGACATTTTATGTTCCTTATTGAGCTAGAAAATCTTGGTGATTTCAAAAAGGATCTGTGCATTTCATTGAGTGTGATGTAAGAAGTATAATACCACTATTATAAAAATGGCAACACTGACTGCACTATATCATATATAATAATGACTGTGCAATCTTTAAGAATGTAAATATTTGAAGCAGATTAAAATAAAAATATCTCCAGCTCTGGAATTATCTCTAATTTTCAGAAAAAAGTTACTTTATTTTTTTTTATATTCTTTAGGCAATCACTATCTAGGATTTTCATTAACTGATGTGCTGTTGTCATACTTACAAAGAAGATTATTTTTGTATTGTGTATTTTTTAACTAATCAAATAAGTAGCTAATTTATGTTACTTTTCACCTGCAAGCATTTCATTACCACTTTGAAAAGGTGAGAAAATAAGTCATTAATATGCATAGATGCTTTCCTTCAGCCATTTAGAAGGGTATATACAACAGGAACTCTTTCCAGATCTCCACCATTGCAAGGCTAAAAAATTATATTGAAATTCAGCTATTTAACCTTCATAAATGAAGTAGCTTGCACAGCTAACAGGAAATGTTTGATTTAATTTCCTCACACAGGTAGCTCACCAAGAAGGCTTTTAACCTGAAAGTTAATGATATCAGATCTATTCCACAGTGTATGTGCTTCCAATTGCTTTCTACAGCACTGCACAAACTAATATTAAGTTCTCATTTTAGTAATATTCTTGGACAGGAGGGAAACATTATCCTCAATTATACCTGTATAACATCTTTATCAACTTCAGATGCCTCCCACTTCAAAAGTAGTGGGTCAGGAAAGTAGAGGCAGGACCCAGTTCACAATAGATAACCTCTAAAAACAGATTCAAGGACCCTCTCAGAGCAAAGCACCTGTTTTCAATTGTTTCTAGGCCAGAAAGAGTCTTGTTCTTTTCCTCTTGATATTTGGAACTTGTTCACAACATTTAGGATGATTAGGTTTTCTTATTTATTTTCTTTTTCTAAAGAGAGAAAGTGACTAAAAACACCAGAAGCAATCTTTGGAGAATTTATCATAATTGCAGAGAAGGAAGACCTTTTACTATGATTTTTTAAAAAAGCCTCAGGAGTCATATCTTCAAACATTCCACATGTCACAATTGACCAAGCAGGGAGCGGATGCGGCTCAAACAGTTGAGCTTCTGCTTCCCACATGGGAGGTCCCAGGTTCAGTTCCCAATGCCTCCTAAAAACAACAACAACAGAAAACAAACAGCAAGCAAACAGATGAGAAAATTAACACAGGGAAGCCGATGTGGCTTGGTGGTTGAGTGCCGGCTTCCCTCACACAAGGTCCTAGGTTCAATCCCCAGCCCCAATACCTAAAAATAAAAATAAAA
>JAQZBX010066337.1:0-16220 GCA_029593785.1 Cabassous unicinctus
TATTATTACAGAACTATTTCTCCCTTCAATTTTGTCAATTTTGCTTCATACATGTTTATAATTGTTAAAACTTCTTATTTTTACAGGGTTTTAATTTTCTGAAATTAATTAGTGGGGTAGAAAGGTAATAAAGAAAGTGATGAATAAACTGATAAATGCACACTGACAAATTAGATGAGTGGCCTGAAGGAACATAAGAGTCATAATCAAGTCAATGGGGAGGAAAAAGTAAGGCTAACAGGGTGAAATTCAGAGAAGGGATCTCTGAGGAATTGTCATTAATATGAGTATGTAGAAAAATGAGTGTGGAGTAAAAATGTGTGTGTAAAGTTTAGAGTAGGAATGAAAGTTGACAATAGTGCTCAATGTAGAGATAACATCCATGCTCCTTTGTGTTTGTGCGGTTCTGAGAGGGTGTATCAAAGATTAATCTCTGGATTTTTAAGGAGCTACTAGTTAGTATTGGAGACTTGAGGAAGATTATTGTTTACTTGTGAAATGAAAGTTAATGGCTTCAGTTTGAGATATATTTCAGTTTAAAGGACTGTAACACATATGAGCAGAGTTTAAAGCTTAGAAATAAAATCTAGTCAATAGTTTTGAACACAGCACAGAAGGATCTGGCAAAAATGGAAGCAATTAAAGAAATGCATGAGATTTCCAAGACATTATGTAGCATTTAGGTTTGAGATGTTTCAAAAGAATTGCTTTAAAATTTCTTGATGAGGACATTTGGAAAGAGTGACTATAATAGTTTGAAGCCGGTCAAGAGCATCAGATATCAATAAAATCCTAAGGAAAACAAAGTTCCCTCAAAGAAGTCATGGTCCAATTCTAAATTCATTCCAAGTAAAAAAACAGATGCAGTCACTGGATTTAATTTTAAGGAGAACACTGGTAAACTTAAGGATATTTATTTATGGTGAAATTGTGTTATATTAGAAATCCACAGCATGAGGGGATGTAAGAAAATGGCAACTAGATGTAGTAGGCTCTATAAATTTGATTGTAAAGAGGATAAAAATGGGGCAGGAGCTGGGAGACCATAGTTTCACAGGTGGTTTTGGTTTCAAGCTGGAAGACAGTGTGTTTAAATCATTAAAGGATGGATGGAAAATATATGGAGAGTTTGCTGGTAAAGGAAATTTGGTGTATATTCAATAATTAAACTTTACTGAGAAATTAGAAAAGAAAGGAATCCATTTAGAGTAATTGGATGCCCAGGGGAGAGATGATTCTTAACTTTAATTTTACTTTTCATAGAAGAGGAGGAGTAACTGAAGGTTATGACTATATGAGTATTTGTAGATTCCGTAACAATGAGTTGAGGTAGTTTGTTAAATTAGTTAATTCCTTTCTGTATAAGAGGTAAAATAATCTGTTAAAAGTGAAGGGAGACAGTGCTGACCTTCGCCTTGGGCGAGAGCCCCGGGCAGAGGGCCGAGGTTGTGGGTAGCTGCGGAGACTTGTGCTCACTGTCCCCAAGCAGGTTCATGCTCCTGTCCTGGGGCTGAGGCTGCAGTAACCATGGCTGTGGTGGCACAGGGGTTGGGCAGGAGCAGGTGGTTGAGGGGATGGACTGCCCGCCGTGGTGGCAGGGGCAGAAGCCAGCGCTTGAGCTCAAGTGATGGTTCTGGTGAGACACCACCTGCTCATCTCCTCCCAGCCACTTCTTCTACCAGGATCTGTGTACACCTTAGAAGTACTTGAGCAAGAGTGACCGAAATGGGCATGAAGCCTTCATCTTACAGATGCATGTGTAGTCACTGTTGAAGCGAAGCAAATGCTTACCTAATTTGACAGTCTTAGTGTGTTTAAAATTTTTCCTTTGCAAATAAGCATATTATGTCTCTACTGATGAAGACTTCAAGCAGTGAACAGTTATATGAGGGCCCAAATCTGGGAGGCAAACCCTAATATGCAGAGGTCAGAAAATAGAGTCAGAACAAAATGACTGGCAAGCTTGGAGAACATTAATGTGATTGGCCAAGGCCTGAAGCATCTCTTCCAGCACCAGCACAGGAGGGCATCAGTGTATGCACATTAGGTGCTGCAAATTCAGGCAGAGCCAGAACCTGATATGAATCTGGAAAGCCAGAACTCTTGTGCTGAGATTGATGGTGTCTCCACCCACCACTCAGCTTTGAATGGAGCCCTGCATCATACCCAAATGTCACTCAAGATGAAGAGATGAGCTTGCATAGTAGGTGGGGCAAGCCAGAGGCCCCAAAGGGAAACCCTCAAATCCATGGGAGATCTGGCCAGGAGATAGCAGTTGTGATTCAATCAGCCTGGCCCAAGTCTTCATCCAAGACAGATGCTCCTACCAGCTCAGCTGTGATGGAAATAGCTTGTGCTGCTGCTGCTGCATGTCTACCAGGAAAGGAGGTAACTGCAGAACAGAATGAGCAGTTGGAAGTAAACAGCCTTGCCCAGAGTTCCAGTGCAGTGGCCTCTAGCATGTCTACCAGGAAAGGAGGTAACTGCAGAACAGAATGAGCAGTTGGAAGTAAACAGCCTTGCCCAGAGTTCCAGTGCAGTGGCCTCTAGCACTGGTAGCAGCATCCACATGGACTCCATGGATGGAATGCCAGAACTTCAGCAAACAAAGACTGCTATTATTCACCTGTAGCAGAAGCTCCTGAAGCTCACAGATTGGATCAAGTTTGCACAAACAGCCCGGGACAACAACATTGCTGAGCTGTTGAAGCTTGCCAACAGTGCAGACAAGCAGCAGGGAGCCCCCATCAATCATGTCTTTGAGAAGAAGAACAAAAATTCCACCCAAACCCTCCTCCAGCTACAAAAGATGATTGAACACTACCACCAGAAGTTCCGGGAGGTAGAATGGAATGGGATCCTACACCAGCCAAAGGATGCCTTCAGGGACATGCAGCAATGTCTGAAGAATGTGGGAGCAAAGGTGACTGGCTTCAGTGAGGGTGTGGTGGACAGTGTCAAGGATGCACTATCCAGTTTCTCTCAGGCCACCCATTCATCAGTAGGGGCTGTGGTCTCAAAGCCCAGAGAGATTGCCTCATTGATTCAGAATAAATTTGGCAGCACAGACAACATCTCTAATCTGAAGGACTCTTTAGAGGAAGGGCCAATGGAGGACAGGGTGTAGACTTTAGAGGCAATTTCAAACTTTCAATAGAGCCCAAAATATGGTAGTGAGGAAGATTGTTCTAGTGCCACATCAGGCTCAGTGAGAACTAACAGCACCAGTGGAAGTATCACTGTAGGAGGATCCAGCTCCAAAACAAACACCCTGGACATGCAGAGCTCAGGATTTGATGCACTACTACATGAGATCCAAGGGATCTGGGAAACAGAGGAATCCTTTGAGACCCTCAAGGAACATTAAAGGGACTATTCCTTAATTATGCAGCCCTTACAGGAGGAGCATTATAGGTGTGAATGATTAGAAGAACAACTAAATGACTTAACAGAGCTCCACCAGAATGAAATCTTGAACTTGAAGCTGGAATTGGCCAGAATGGAAAAGAAAATCACCTATCAGCCCTATTGATGGGCCTGGGACATCCAGGAGGCCCTGAAGGCATGCCAGACCCACATCTCCAAGATGGAGCTACAGCAGCAACAGCACCAATTGGTACAGCTGGAAGGGCTGGAGAATGCCACTGCCCAGAACTTTTTGGGTAAACCCACAGCATCCTTCTGGTCATCATGATGGTCTTTCTGGTCTTTTTCTCCACAATGGCCAACTGCATGGTTTCCCACATGTAGACTTGCAACTGGATGTTCAGCATTTTATTCCTCGTGGTTTTCATTGCCTGTCTCTGGAAATACTGGGATACCTTCTTTAGCTATGTGGACCATTTATTTTCATCCCCCAGATGCTGCTGGCACAAGAAGGCAACTGCTCCCCTACCCTCTGGTGAGTGTATGCAGTGAAAAATTAGGCAGCAACATATCTACTCTGAAGTTTTCTACAACAACAAAAGAGTTAAGTGAATCTGTTTACATTTAGAAAGTTTTTTTCTTCTTCAAGTGTCACAATTGAAATAGTATTTTTAGATTTTATCCAAGAAGTATTTTGGACAAAAATCAAGGATCATTTGTAGGTAGCATGATTTTCCTTAGGATGCAAATCTTAAAACAGTCCTTTAATATGAACTAAAAGTCTGGGGGACACTGAAGGGCATTCTAATTTGTGGCTTGGATGACTACAATAACGCCACTGAAAAGATGAGAAAACCTGGTTGGGCAAACCAGTTCAACCTAGCTCTCTGCCTTGTCTGGGCTCACCACCTTTCCCCCTCCCAGACTAACTTTTCTGTGAAGTCCTACCACATTACATGTCTGAATTATTGGATTCAGGTGGATTTTCCTTGTCCATGGAAGAACACATGGATTTCCCAATCTTTCTCACCCAAATTGTCCACTTATGCTAACCCTGGAAGTATGATCACTTTTGAAACTTATCCCTTAACCTCTGCTAAGATACATATGTGAAAGCATCATGCCCCATGGGATCACTGGACAGCCCTACTACAATATTTTGAAGTAGCTCTATAAACACTTAATTTTAAGAAAAATTCTTTGGCTGAACTTCTAAGGTTTTTAAAAATATATATAGTCACCAATTTTAAAACAAAAAATCTGAACAGGATACTTGAAGAATGTAATACTCAAACACAAAATGCTTCCTTATGGTTTATGTAATTATTATTATTATTGCTTTTGCTTTTTAGACAGAGTTGGGAGGGTCTTTTATTTTTCCTTTTAAATAAAGAAGTGATGGTTTTAAATGGAAAACAAGTGAAAGGATGGGGACAAAAGAGATTCAAAAGGCATGGAGATTTGACATATATATGGAACATTGAAGAATGGTTTACTTACGAAGACACAGTACCATTTCCAATGCACACGAAAGCAATTGGGAATCTGTGGCTATATTGAGACCAGGATCAATATCCTAGTCATGTGCTGTGTCAAATGAAGCCATGGAATAGGCAGATATTTAGATTCACTGGGGATTTGGGACTTGATCAGCAGATGTGGTGACAGGGTCAAAAGACATGATTATTTTTATCTTAGTAAATATATGTTGAAATGAATAACAGAGGACTAAAATGGGCAGCTAAAATGAGGAGTAGTGTGGACTGATGTTTACAAAGTGGGGTCAATACAGCAGAGGTTCCTGTGTGGGTGGTGGGAGAAGAACCCGGACATATGGAGTTTGGAAGACAGGCAGAGAGCTAGGTTCAAATTCTTGCTATAACATTTTCTAACTAGGGAAATTTGTCATGTTACTAAAGTTTTCTGAATCTCCTTTCACCTGTCATGTTAAATGGTTAAATGAAGCATAAACAGCAATGTGATGGTGAGGAATAAATAAGCAAATATATGTAAACTACCAAGCATAGAGTCATATATACTACATTTTTCTTTTCATTTTGCTGGATGTAAAATTCAAAGAGCTGACTTAATTCTGCTTCTGTTTTATACAAACTGTTGTCATTTTCCCATGAAACACATTTACTTAATAACAATACTATAGCTGAGATTTATATTTTACAAATGCTTTCACATATATAAGTTATAAAATGTATTAATGTTGCTGCTGCTGATAATTACTATAGGACAAGTTTCCAGCTATAACTTGAGGAAGATAGAGGGAACAACTATATTTTCCCCAAAATCTCTTCTCTGTATATTTTACAAGCCCTATGGGGAGTCCTGAGGTATAACAATAGCTGTTACTTAGTCAGGGTTTTCCAGAGATTTGACTCATGTGACCATGGGCATTGGCAAATTCAAACTTTGGAGGGCCAGCCACATGCCAGAAGCCCCAATAGTTATTATTGTAGTCATCAGTACCAGTTCTTCATGGGAAGGTGCCTGCTGGAAATTCCCCAAGAGTTAATGTTGATGTTGAGGAAGACATTCTTCTGACTGCTGAAATGAGATTACCACATTTTGGAGAACAATTTTTGTTGATGAGATGCAATCAACTGTGGGCATAAATCCAATTTACAAAATATCTTCACAATTATAAGTAAGCTACTGATTGACCAAATAATTGGACTCTATAATGTAGCCAATGTAATTAACTGGCATCCTCAGGGATCTCCTGTATCTCCAGACATACTCTTCCTTACCTCCACTGTAGAGTAGCAGTCCGATTTCCCCTTGGATATCTGGATCAATCACCACAGCCAAGATAGTAATTCCCTTGTTTGCTTGTTGATTCAGAGGCATGAGGAACCCAAAGTGGCCTTGTGGTGATCTTAACTTCCAGTTAAACAGACTCCTTATTATGTCTCCTGGTAGAAGTGTTCCTTTCTTTGTAACCAAAGCCTCTAACCCAGTGGAACATATGGTCATAGGATTAGGGAGTAAATTTTTTTCTAGTTGGTCATTAGTGAATCATTAGTGAGTGGTGCTGCAAACTTTCCACCCCTAGATTCCTAGACTCATGACCCCTGGGTATGGAAGAAACAGCAACATAGATTGGATGCTGATTTAGAATCATATACAGCCTCCAAATCCAAGGAGGCCAAATATATATGTTGTGCCTCTTTTTGGTCATAGGAGGGGCCAGATGAAAAACCTTATCCTTCACTTTAGAAAGGTTATCTCAACATGCCCCATGCCACTTTATGACTGAGAATTTCACTGATGGGGAAAGCATCTGATTTTTTTTCCCTACCCTTGGATACAACAAATGTCATATAAATAAATCTAAAATAGTTTCAACTTCTTGTTCACTATGTCCAATTTGCATTATATCAATGGATTGAAAAGTTTGATGATCTTGTGGAAGGGAATGCCAATTGAGGTCCCTGAGGACTAGATTATTACATAGGGCTGGAGAGTTGATATACCCATAAGTTAGGATGGCAAAGATGTATTGCTGACCTTGACAGCTAGAAACAAACTTTCTGGTGGTCTTTAACAAGAGGCATCAAGGAAAAAAGCAACTGCTAAATCAAAAGCTGCCTACCAGTTACCAGAAGAGGTATTAATTTATTCAAGCAATGATACTACCTTTGTAATAGTGAGCTGCACTAGGATTCATTACCTGGCCAAGTTTACAATAATCCCTCTTATCCTCCAAGACCTATCTGTTTTCTGTGCAGGCCACATATGAGAGTTGAATGGGGATGTGGTGGGAATCACTTCCTCTGCAACTTTCAAGTCCTTGATCGTAGTACTAATCTCTGTAATCCCTCCAGAGATACAGAATTGCTTTTGATTTACTATATTCTTACTTAAAGGCAGTTTCATTAGCTTGCAGTTGGCCTTCCATATTATAACTCTGACTCCACATGTCGGGGAACCATTGTGAGGTTTCTGCCTGTTGCTGGCAGATGGGTTAAGGGAACCACTGGATCCACTATGAGACAGACATAAGCTAAAACTTCATTGATCAACAACCTCTATAAAGGCTTACCCTGAGGTGGACAACAATGATGATTTGGGTCTCCTGGAATTAGTGTCAGTTCAGAGATACTTTAAGGGACTAAATATTTTAAATTTCTTTATTGAAAAAAAGGACCTCACTATCCCCCCATCCTATGACCTTCTCCTGCAGGATACCATTTTCAGAGTCTGACATTTCTTTTTTCTAGACTTAGTCCCTCAATTCAGCCCCATCTCTTTCTGGCCTGCACATGCCTGAACCCTGGGATCTTTACTTTCGTCTCTGTTTGTAGAGATGCTGATTACCTTAACTTTAGTGCTTTATGGTCAAATTTTAGTGATAGAATTCATTTTTTCTGTTGCATGCTTTTCTCAAAAGTGTTCTTAGGAAACTGTTGTTGTTTTCCTTTTCCTTTTTCTCTTTTCCTCCCAGTTTCTTTGAATAACTCTTGTGCTGTTTCCTTTTTAATAATTTTTCTTTGTATTAGATAAGTCCTTCTGAAACAATTTCTTTGCCAAGATGGTTATACTGTCCACTTAAAAATATGAAATAGATACATTAGAGCTGGTATTTGCAATATGGTGGTTACTAATTATTATATTTTGACGATTTCAATTTCAGTTAAACTAAACAAAATTCATTTCTCAAATACACTAGCCACAATTCAAGGGAATATATATCTAAAATATGTAAGATAATTATAAAACAAAAAATAGTTCATGCACCAACTCATAAGTGTAGAACCATATCAGTAACTTTGATATATTCTGCACACTCATGTTCCCTTCCTTCACATCCAGACATAATTAATACTCTTATTTTTGTGATTATCAGTCATTTACTCTTTGTTAAAGATTCATCACATTTTAAGAATCCCCCAAAAATATATTGAATTTTTGGTGTATCATCTAGTTGTTGCCTTCCACTGAACCAACAGCAGGAATCACACCAATAGGGGGGGCCCAGCCAGGACTGTGCCAAAATGCCCCACAGTGGGGGCTATCATGATTCTGAAGAAAAACACTGAACATCAAGTTGATCAGTCCTTAAGCATTTATTAGGGGAACTTACAAAAGCTTGCAGCTACCTTGTGATGGACAATAAGATGGCAGGAAGTTCACATGAGGATATCTGTACCTTTGTCAAGAGCACTTTAGATTGTATTGGGCTAAGGGAAAAATGTGGCTGAATGCCATATGCTTGCATACAAGTGTTGAGAAAACATCTGGATATTTGCTCTTTTCTTAAAACAAGATGAGCTTTGGGTGGTCAGTGTTTGTTATAGCAGCAAAAGCTGGGTATAGTACCAAGGAGTTTTGGGGAAGGATGCCTGGGATGGGGGTGTGGGGCAGGGGTGGGGTCAGTCCTCAGCCAGGTAGGAGATGCTCTATGTATCACACACTCCTTTACCCATAAATGACTTTGTCCTTTATGGCTCTCTGGGATGAGTTTACATTGTACAAGATCAGATTTGTAAGATTCTTTCATGTTAGTGTATGTAACTGTTCTTTCTTCATTCTTTAATGAACATTCTGTTTGTTTATTTTTTCCCCTCAGGGGGAAAATCCAGAAAATCTCCACATCCAGTCTATGCAACTTATTGCCACTCTTTTAAGTGGCTGAATTGTGGCTCTACAATTCGGGATATTGTCCTCTTCTAGGAAGTGTGAATTTGGAGTTTGTTCTGAGATCTGCTTCCTCCTGCATCTTCTTCTACACTCATCTATGTTCAGTTTTTTCTACTAATTTATGCATCAGCATCTCAGATTTAGTTTATGTAAGGATGGAGTTAACACTTATTTCAAAATTTCCTGCTTATTTTCACACATTCTTCAGGACATAACATCCTGGGTAAACATTTTAAAAATTAACATATAAAAAATAATGCTGCCCATTTGTAGGGTATATAGAAGGAATGTCCTTTCCAGGACCTGAAGGCAGAAGGGCTGGGAAGGAGAACACCATACCAGCCAGTGGCCTACCCCTCCTCAGCAGGAGAAACCTTGATGCCAAGAGAGCAATCAGTCTGCTTCAAAGGAATAAGTGCTCAAACCCATGATTTACTGTTCTGGGAAACCACACAATTTCCCCCCCATAGGTACAATACCCCCTGTAGGTATGCACTCACTGTTAATTATTTATAGGCTATGTGCATCCTCAAACTATTCTATGAATAAGCTAAAACCCTCTTTGTGCTGTTGAGCCCTATATAACCTTTGTTTCCCTGCCGAGCTGTGCAGTTGCTGCCTGACCAGTCATCATCAGGACTTGTGAGTAATAAATGGCATGACTTCTAGCCTTCCATGTGGCTTCTTTGTAATCTCAAAAGTATTCACTCAAATTTCTGGGGCTCAACCTCCTGCACTACAATTGGCATAGTCAGCAGGATATTACAGAGAACCCCATTGAGGATAAGGTTGATGAAAGCATGTCAGTCATTCCAGATACTCTAGAGGAGAACCTACAGCCCATGGGGCAGTCTGTGGAGAGAATCTTGGGATTGTCAAGCACATCAATGTGGTACAAGCTTGCTCAGCTGGTAGAATTTTGGAGACCTGTGAGGGAGTTGGTGGATGCCTCATACACTCCTGCTGGAAGAATGCAGTTAAAGAAAGAGTAGAGGCAACTTTTATTAAGAAGAAAGAGCAATGTGTGGTGGATTCAGGCATTGCATGGCCATTCCTCCTTGCCCTGTGTGATAGTACTAACAAGCAGTTATCAGCCAAAGCCAGGGCCAGGAAACTTGAGGAGAAGGTAAATTTGGAATGGGATCTCTGACTAGTACGAGCAGATCAGAAGAAAGATTTAACTAAGAAACCTGAGGAAGCACAAGAACAGGTGCAGACAATGGTCTGCTGATATGCTTGGGTTAGAGGAAAGAAGAATTACAACTAGAAAGGAATTTGCAGAATTCCATCTCTGCCTTAGTGACAGATCCCTCTGAGCAACTAGATAAGAAGGAGATAGTGATTCAGATGTAGAACCTGTAGAAAAATCTTTAAATCATGTTAAACCACTTGTGCAAAGGAAGCCTAAATCACAGATACAACATCCTGCACAAGCAGAAGAGCTAAACAAGACACTTGTCAGTGAAACCATGCTTGTAATACAACATTCAGCTAAAGAGTTAACTAAGAAAAGGAAAACATCCCAGCAGCAACTCTGCAAACCCCCTGCTGCCTGAAGACTGTGGGCTAGTGAGGGCTGATAGATTTAAACTGCTGGGAAAGTAGAAAAACTTAACAAAATTAATGTTCTCTGTTTTGTTTCAATGCTAATTCTTATTGGGCCTGAATAGCCACATTGATAAAATTTGTGCTTTTAAAGCTTAGTAACTTTTGAACTGAACAACTCTATGAGAGTAAGATAAAAAAGAAATTTAAAAAATTTAACAGCTTTTGTAAGCCTGCAATTAAAAATATAGTGCAAAACTGAAAGCTCATAATACTTGTGTGAATTGTAAAAAAAGTTTAAGTGGTATGCTACTTTGGCAATTTTTAAATTTTAGTCATCTTTTATTTTGATCAGAATTTTTATCAAGGTGTTAAAAGGAACTTTCAGTTTTGAATCAATAGCTTATTCCTGAACTTTGAGACTGAAAAGTATACTCCTGAAGAGTAATCCTGAATATATGTCTTAAATGTTTGTCTATCTAAACTGCTAAATTAGAGCTTAAGTGCATCTATACTGCTCAAATAGTCATGACTAGTTCTTGATTACTAATAAAAATGTTTCCAAGAGCAAGCTTGCATATTACAGGCAACATGGATTCCAGAAGAGGTCTTAAAAGCTGTAAAAAACAGATGTGAAATGATGGAGGGCTTGGAGAGAGACATACCAAAGGAATAAGAATTATGAGTCAAATTAGTGAGCTTTATGTTTCTGTTTTTGTGCCTTAACTCTTTTTATGTTTCTCTGTTTGTTCAGTGTATATTTTGATACCTCCAGATGGTAATATTAAATTAACAAATGAAAATCTTTAAAAGAGCTTCAAATGGCCCAAAACTTAAATAAGCACTTATATTGGTAAATGAGTATGAATACTAATAAGATAAATTACCATTATGTGTGTTAAATCTTTAAAATGATGAAAATTGTAAGCTTTGATAATGAAGTTTTTACAAACCTCTTTCAAGAAAAAAATGTTTGCCTAAATTGAAATGAATAGTTTATTTTTTCTTCACAGAACAGAATGAGACATATGAGACTTACATGGATATAGAAAGAAGTAAAAGTTTTGTGGAAGTGCTGACTAAAATTTGATGTTTGTTTAAGGGAATGTGTTTTGTTCTAAGATAAGATGGCTAGTTTTCATAAAATCAGAATTGAAGTATGCAGGACAAAACTTGAATGCATATAGCAAGTTGTAGAATGTATAAAGGAATGTGTTCTGTGAAGGTGAAATTTGTCTTGTGATGAAATAAGTATAGTCTATATGGTTATGGATAGTTATAAGAAATTTGTAAAAGCTTTGTTTAAACTGAAATATTTAAGTGACTAATTCCTGGAATCCTTTATTAAATAGAAACTAAATTAATATTGATAACAAAAAGTAACTTCATCACAGGGAAACCGGTCAGAGGCCACCTTAATCTGCATATTAAAGTCATAGTAGAGAGAAGATAATCTTGATTCCATAGGGAATCTTAGGTTTTCATAAAATAATGGAGAAAGTATTTTTTCCTGTGCTGATAAAGTGAACTACCTGTTAAAGTAATCATGGTAAAGATGTAAAAGTGAAAAGTAAATTTATGAGATGGTTGAGATCATTTTATAAGTTATAAGTTGAATAGAAAGTGTTTAAAAGTGTTATAAAATTAAAAGGGATTCCTTAACCTTATGTTAATCAAAGTTGCATGGGTAAAATGTTCATATGAATATTTAAAGACTGTGTAAAATTCCACAAATTTAACAATGTTTCCGCATAATATGAGATAAAAGTATAATGTTGTTAATCATGGTTTTAATTATTTTTTAAAAAATGGTATGTATCATAGAAACAACCTCTCCAACTGGGAATCAAGAGATGGATGCTTTAACTTGCATTTGTGTGATTTGCCCCATCTCCACTAAAGAAGCAGCTCTATGGCTGCAGAAAGACAGTGGCCATTGGGGGCTGCCAAGAATGGCACATAATAGTAGATTGTAGTAAATTAAAGTAACACCACTGCTTTATGCAGCAGTCCCAAATATTCCTTGCCTGTTGCAAGAAATTAGTACCCAGTTTTTTCACTATCACTTTGTTTTAGATCTTGCTAAGGCTTTCTTTAGTACCTCCTTAGGCAAGTCAAGCCAGCCTGCATTCATTTTAATGTGGGGAGGCCAATGATGGAATTTGCAGTGCTTCCCCAAGGCTATGTGCATAGCCCAGGCATCTGTCCTGGCCTGGTTGCAAAGGATCTGGATGTGTGGAAGAAACCTGTAACTGTAACCCTATTTCATTATAGTTATGATATTATGTTAACCGGTAATTCTCTTCCAGAATTAAAAGAAACATCAGAGACAATGGTATCCTAAATTAAGAGCCTAGGATGAGCAAACCATTGGGACAAGGTGCAAGGTCCCTGCTGCTCTGTAAAACTCTTAAGTTTTACAATGTTATGGGAGGATATATAATAGCTTGTACCTACAGACTTGTGTGGGAGACAGTGTAAACTACAATGTAGAGTATATTCCATCCTTAGTGGCAATGGTCCAAAATGTGTTCACCAATTGCAGTGAATGTACCACACTAATGAAAGAAGTTGTTAATGTGGGGAAAAGTGGGAGGTGTGGGGAGTGGGGCATATTGGAATCCCTTATATTTTTTTATGTAACATTTTATATAATCTAAGTACCTTTTAAAATAAATAAAAAATATGTTTTTTAAAAAGCACAGTGTTTTCCACACCACAAACTCCAAAACAATTAATGGCTTTTCTGTGGTTCTTCAGGTACTGAAAACCCTTCATCACTCATTTAGGTCAGATATTAAAATCATTGTATGTATTAATCAGGAAAGGTTGTGCAAGTAAAAGAGAAGACCTCCCCAGTAGGTTGCTTCTGAAAAAGTAAAAAGGGCAATAACATAGGCTCAAGCAGTAAGAAAGGTGGACCCTGACTTACCCTGTGAATTGGATGTGGCTGGCACCAATATTGGCTTTTGGTAGGGTTTGTGACAAAGGCAATATTTTAAAAAAATACCCCTTGGGTTTTAATCACAATTGTGAAAAGGGGCTAAAGTCCTATATAGCCCCAAAGAAAAGCAACTGTATGTTGCATACCATGCCCTGTTGCAAGTGATGGGCTTAACCCGAAAGTGTCCATTTGCTTTGAAGCCTGCCATCCCTATCCAAGGGTGGATAGCAGATACTAAAAACAAGCCAGGAACAATGGACTGTCATGTGCTGCCCTCTGTGGGTGAAAGATCTGTGAGAGGCATCTGGAACACCTGCCAGTGATGACAGGTAACTATCTATCAAATCCTCTCCCACTCTTCTAATGCCCCTCTCAGGAATGTTGAAGCAGATGCCCTCATGAAGATCCAAAGCCATACCATCAAGATCCAAGAAGCAGCAGAGTGACTCCACAGGAAAAGTGGAAATCATGGCTGCCAGAACCCGTGGCAGCAGTTCCAGCTGTCTGTTACTTACTAACTGCTCATGGACATCACCCAATAGTCCATAGTGCTCCCTCCAACGACTGTAACAATTACCTCACCAGAGGGAACATATTGGCCAAGTACAGACTTCAATGGCATGAATGCAAGTGGATTACATCAGTCCCCTCCCACTCTTGGAAGGAGCAAGGTATGCTTTCATGGCTGCTGACACTGCCATTGGGCTCTTGTAACCAGCCAATGACTATTTGCCTCCTAGAAAATGTAAGTGCCCTATATTAGGTGCCAGCCCAAATTTACACTGACCAAAAAATTCCATTTACCAGTTACTTCATGCAGTCTTAAACTATGGGCCAGGATATTGTTTGGACTTTTTACAACAACTTTCCATCTACTTGTAAACCCACTGGTACAGGTATTATAGAAAGGATGAATGGCCTTTTAATGGAACAAATAAAAGGTGAAATGGATCTTTACAACAATGGACTAAGAGGCCTTATCCAGTTCTAACCTCTTGAAATTCAGCACTGTGGGCTATGGCCCCAGTTGCAGTTAAGATGCTAACAATAGGACCAATGAAGGCATTGAGATTATGAGTTAAAGTGCCAGCTGCTCTACAGCCCAAAAGGGGAAGTAATAATAATTTGATGTTCCCTATGCCTCAAACTATACAAACTGGGAAAGTCAAGGTCATATGACTGTGGTACTGGCCTATGCAGCCTCACTGTTTGGGAATCTCAAGCCCATGAGAAACAGGAGTCACCCAAAACATTGTTATGAGAGACCATAGTTTATACAACAAATGCCAATAAGAATTTTTATTAATAATCCAAGGTCTCCTATTCTCACTAGGACCTTTTGTGTATCTATGTAAACTCTTCTTGTGCCTATTTTTTAAATATTACTGTAGGAAACTCCAGGAATTTAGAGGGGAAAATGCATGGTATTAGAAGCCTCCTCATAAACCCCCCTACCTGGTACTTTGTTATCTACTAATGGAAATGTTACTTAACATAGGTTTATTAGTCTTCTTGCTACTGGGGGTGAACTTTTGTTAGGCTGTTGCTTGGTATATTGTTGTGGTATATGGTTGCAATGCTCCAAAACTCTTACCAGTCAGATATCACAGAAGATTGAAGGGCAGATTGTACAGTAGAAAGGGTGGAATGTAGAGTATATAGAGGGAATGCCCTTTCCAAGACCTGAAGGCAGAAGGACTGGGAGCAGGAAGGCCATTCCAGCCAGTGGCCCACTCCTGCTCAGCAGGAGAGAGCCTGAACACAAAGAAAGCAATCAGTCTGCTTCAAAGGAATGTTAAGTGCTCAAACCCATAATTTACTTTTCTGGGAACCCACAAGATTCCCCCCACCATTGGTACAATTCCTCCTGGCAAGTATGCACTCACAGTTAATTATTTACTAGGCTACATGCACCCTCAATCTGCTCTATGCAGCATTAGCTAAACCCCTCTATGTGCTGTTGAGCCCAATATAAAATTTGTTTCACTGCTGAGTCATGCAGTTGCTGCCTGACTGGTGATCATTAAGACTTATGAGTAATAAACAGCATGACTACTGCTGGCCTTCCATGTGGTATTCAGTCAAACTTCCAGGGCTTGACCTCCAGCATTATACCATTATCACAGCACATTCAAATAAGGCCCCCAAGCATCTATATTTTTTTCACATTCTCCACCTGATTCTAATGTGCATCCAAGTTCAACAGCAACTGACCTAAAGTGCCTATTTTCTACTTAACTCTAATTATCCCTTTTATTTTAATTCAGAAATTATCCTTAAATAATTAGAAAGCACACTTCTAGTCTCAAAGATTTTATTTTATTTTTTTTAAGTGAGGAAAATAAGCTTTATTCAAGATTATATATATATGTATATATATATATATATTCAAAGGGAAGGATACAGAAAAGTCCTTTATATTAATCTATCAGAAAAGATGTTCTGTATTACTTTGACTTTCTTGCCATACAAAGTTTTCAGTGGCTTTCTGTTTTTTTTGTTTTTTTTTTAATTTTTTTATTTTTTATTGTTCATAAAAATCAAGATTTTTCACAGTACATACCAATATTTGTAAAATGATATACAAATATATATGCATATATGTGTATTTTCTTACATAAATGTTATTTTATATATATATATATTTTAAAGGTGCTTAGATTACCTAATTATTACTCAGAAATTACAAGGATTCCCATGTTCCCCGCCT
>JAQZBX010066338.1:0-16044 GCA_029593785.1 Cabassous unicinctus
CAACATCTGTTCCCCCCTTTTGATTCTTTGTCATTTCCTCTGACCTCTGAACCCTGTTGCATGTTAGATAGATCTTATAAATTTAGACTTGCTACCAATGGCTACCAACGTTCAACTAATAGGCACTCACTTAATTAATCAATGTTATCTCTCTCCATATTTGTCTTTAACAATTTTATCTTTATTGGGGTTGACTCAATGAAGGAGTTAGGGTCACAAAAAGACATTCGCCTGAATTCAAAAGCAAAAAAAAATCTGTGTCTCCTTCACAGTGAATCTTCCTAATGGCATTTCTATTAAGGAGTTCTGGTTGAGGTTCAAGAAATATTTCAAACAAGGTAATTAGGTGTATTAAAGGGAAGCAAAGGCCCATTCCATTTGCTCCAACTTTAGGTAGGAGGATGCTTAAATCATTCTACAGACTTTTGGTAAATGCAATAACAAAGTGGCATAGCTTCTTATATTCCAAAAGGAGCTTTAAATTTGAAATTTTAAAGCTTAAAAAAAAAAATAACCATATGGAGGATAGCAAAGTGAAAAATCAGAGCAGTTCTGAAGCACAAGAACCTTTGTCAATAAAACTCCAAAAGACCCTGGAACGAGGCTGCCTAGGTTTGAACCCTATTCTGTGTGGCACCACACACTTAACCACCCTGTGCCTCAGGTTTCCCATTTGCTTAATAAAAGACGCTACTTCATGGGATTATTGTGAGGATTAAATGCAAGCAGCTGCAACGATGGTTGATTATTATTACTGTGATCCAGGCAAGTACATTTTGCTGGCCATGACCTGGTACTGTGGGGGAGTCAGGTCAGTGGGCCTGTGGCTTTGGCCCTTCAGGAAAGGCAAGGTCTGGCCTCTTGGTCAGATTCAGATTTGTGAAGAGATGGAAATAAACAAAGCAAGTCTTCCTGCCTTCTCTCCACACAGGCCAAAAAAAAGAGTTCTCTAACTGTCCAACAGTCCAAGAGTGCGCCAGGGTTCCTTTGCCTTGCTTTATTCTCTACACTCATATTTCCCTTGGGCCAGGACACCTGTTGGAGTGCAGAGTTTGGTATTGCTTAGTACCCTGTCCTTCTGTATGCTACCTCTTTATCCTGAACATCACTAAAACCCCACTGTCCTAAACTCAGTAGCCAATTGCAAAGCCTTCTGTTGTAAGAATAAACATTACTTTTTCTTTAAATCTCTATAGAATAAGACTGTATTTTTTTTTTTTTTTAGAAGTTCTAAATTGAAGCCGGCATGGCATTGCCATTAATAAAACTATATCCTAATGTTTCTTTGGTATTCTAACCCTTTGTACAATCCTCACACAAGGAAACATTATTTTGATTCAAATGGGACTCTTTTCCTGTTCAATACTACAGGAATCTGTATTTTATTGCGGTATGAGCTAAGCTGGACATCCAAAATAAATGGAGACACTGAGATTTTGCCATACACCCAAAAATAAACATCACATACCTTCTCCATGAACATATTCCAATTAACATTTGCCAGGAACACTTTACTCACTCTAGTCACTAAAAGCCTAGTTTTTTCCTCAGTCTTTACATCTACCTTCTATCATTAATTATGGCATATGGTTCTGTTTATGTTGTTTGGATTCTTATACATTTTAATGCATGTCTCACCTGTCTCCTCCATTGTCTAAAAGCACTTCAAAGGCTGAATTTTGTTTATGCTCCATGGTAATCGCTGCTATCCAACATATTTATTCATTCAGTCCACAAATGTTTATTGAGCACCTTTGGTGACCAGTTACTATGGGGATGAAAAGTTGGATAAGACTTTCAAAAGTCATGGGCTCTGTTTCCATACAGTAAGGCATGAAGGGTAGAAGATTAAATAGTGTTGTGGTAGTTGCTGTTTCCCTGGAACTAGAAAAATTTTGTTCTTGTGTTGCATTCCCTCTCATGCCAAAGCCAATCACCACCATGACTTTCATTCTTTAAATTGAAATTTCAAAAAGAAAAAGAACTCAAGAACACAGGACATTATCATTCAAAGGTAGCCACAATTTCACTTCAAAGTCCAATGGAATCATTTCTTCCTCTCTCTCCACAGGATAGTGGCCAAAGCCTCCAAGAACCTCATGTCCACACAAAGCTTAGGAATCGTATTTGGACCCACCCTTCTGCGAGCTGAAAACGAAACAGGAAATATGGCCGTACACATGGTGTACCAAAACCAGATAGCGGAGCTCATGCTGAGCGAGTACAATAAGATCTTCGGCTCAGAGGAAGACTGACAGACAAGACAAGTCACTGAATATGTTCACATCTGTCTTGATGCCTAATATTTTTACATTTCTGTAAACATATTTCTGAAATATTTTTTTCCTTTCAAGTGACAGATGCCTCATTTTGCGAAAACTTAATGACGATTCTGTGTTTAAGTTGCAAACATTTGAATAAAATAATTGACAATATTTGCCTATATGTGTTCTGCGTTAACCCCTTCAGTGCTGTTCCTTCTAGCACTTCTAGGCACACATCACCCATGTCCCACATTATTAAATAATGTACAGAGTACAGAGAATATCCGAAAGACAGCTTTTATGCTACTCCCAGGCCTTGAGCATGTGGCGTGTCATGTAGCTGTATGAGTGAGTGTGAGTGCCTTTGACAGGATGGGTGTGAGTTCACATGTGTGCCTTCTCACCACCCATGCTACCTCAGTCATGTCCCCTTCCTCCTATTTGTGCACGGGTAGATCCAAAAGAGGCACGAAGGCAGAGGCTAATAATTTTTAAATAGGATAAAGGAGATCATGTTCTCAACCAAAACAGACATATTTCATCTTTTCAGAACATTTTTGTATGTGTAAATATAGTCCAGCTATTCTCGGTGCTCTACAGTTGAAAGTTATAAAAAAACAACATGTTGAATGACAATTTTTCTGAAGAAAAATGACAGTTCAAAACATTTGCCATTGGATATGATTTTTAATAAATACTATTTGCAGTTCCATAAACACACCATCTTATAACTTAGAAGCAAAATTTGTGCCCTGCTATTTTGATCTTTATATTATATAGGAATTGCATGACTGCTCATTTTTAATGTTAACATCCATTTTGAATCTTCATCAAACTGTACATCTTCCTTTTCCCTGGCTATGTCATTTTATGTAGAATTTTTATTATGCTTCTGAGGATGCTTTATTGGTGAATTACATTAAATCCATCTAAAAAGAACTATTTTAAATGGCTTTTTTCGTATGCCCTAAGGATTACTTGACTAGACTTGAATTGGTTTATCCATTTGATGGTTAGTTTCAGTTGTCATGGATAAACAAAAGAGTAACTGTCTAGAATATATCAAACATTGCTTTATTTTGAGAAGTATATTCTAACTGAACACATCTCATACCCGGTTTTGTGAAAGAATTCTTCTGATAAAAATGTAGATGGATGTTTGACAGCTTTTTAATCAAATTCAAATGGAATAAATAAAACTAATCCAGTGCGACAAAGAGTAAGTCTCGTTATCGATTTGTTCATAAAATGAGAAATAAAGCGTGTAAACAAAACGCCTGAAACACCCATTCAAAAGCCAACACTTAGAGCAGTAATGAGCTCCGAGGCATATGCTGGATAGATGGAGTGACATCTCCTGGACAGGAGAGAGCCAGAGTCTGCTCAAGAAATAGCTAGACTACCCAGGCAGCTCCAGCATCCGCAGAGCTGCCCAAGGAAGGAGTGGGTTCCCTGAGCCCTCTTGAATGTCTTCATTTTGGCAATGGCAACAGTAAACGGGCTTATGGCCAAGAACAGAGAAGCAACCACAGTAAATGCTCAAGGGTTGTTAAATGGAGAACAATGTATGCACATACTACAGAACCAAGAAAAGTCACATGTGGCAGAACCCCATGATCTAATGTCACCAGTCACCAGTAGTAGTGAGCTAGCATGCTATCTAGCTTTAAGGTCTTCTTGTATGTACAGTTGTACTTATGCCTTTCTGGAAAACATGAAGATATGAGGCGAGAGTTTTTGGCAAGTCCTCCTCATTTCCATAACACTCCATATTCTCAGTTTTTGTCTTCCCCAAGACACTAATTACTTCTCTTTTGAAAGAAGGAATAGATTTAGCAGTTCTAACATTAAGACCTTATCTCCTCCCACATATCCATCTTTAAAGTCATTCTGGGTACAACAGCCAGAGAGAAGCAGCATTAAAAGCCAAAGAGAAGTGGTACTACCTGCTTTGAGCGGGGTCTCACAGTCCCTTATCTTTGCTGCTTTCCAGATTTATAATCTTCAAAAGCACCAGCTTCTTGATTTTCAATCTGATGGGATTTGGCCTGATTCAAACCCCAGCTGTGTCCTGTCCCTGCCTGCTAAGGGCATTTAATCAGAGAATGTGTTTCCTCTCTGGGAAAAGACTATTCCAAGGTGCTGAGCCAAAGTGCCCATCACAGGATACAGCATACTTTAAAAGGGTTAAGCCAAAAGGTCATTAGACTCCATAAGATCTCAGACAGCAACGATGATCAGAGCAACTGTTCCAAGTTTAAAGCCAAGATTTTAAGCATACTAGATTGAATCACTAAGCAGTTAGATTTTATATGATTGATCAATATGCTTCATCAAGAAGACATGAAAAGCAATGAGCATTTCTTAATCACCAAGTTTGAACCAAGCACAAATGTAGACACTAGTGATACAAATATAAAATAAAGCCAACAATTCTTACCCTCTGCAGTTTCAAAGTCCCGTGAGGGAGACAAACCCCTGAGGACCAGCCACAGTTCAACTCAATCCCCACGTGATCTCAGGGCCCAGCACCTAGTTCATAGAAATGCCCGAGAAGCATTTTTGAATGAATGAATGAGCAGAAGCCATTACAGAGATATTAACAAAGTAGAGTAATAGACAGAGAACCAAATAACTAACTGTGCCTGGGGGTGTCATGGTGGTTGAAATTTTACAGCTAATCTTGACCCATAAATACGATTTTACCAGGCAAAGAAAATACAAAAGTAATAGCAGGAAGCGGGAGTGGCATGAAAAGAGTTGTGAAAGGCCTGGCATCTCCGAGGAAAAGTGAGAAGCTCGGTGAAGAAACAAAAAATTGCATGCTCCAACATCTTGGATGATAGATCTAGAGAAAGATGTTCGGGTAAAATGTAGACCATGATAAATGTTTGGCTTTATCCTATAGACAAAAGAAATCCAGTGGAGGTTTTAAAATAAGGAAGTGGTAGGGAAATTTTTTGCTTAGAAAGAGAATCTCTAAACTCACCAGTAGGCAAAAGAAACAAAATACTTTAACAAGATGCATGTTCTTGTGTGTGTGTGCATGCACATGCTTTTTAACCTTTTCCAGGAATACCATTATAATCTTTGGGGTAGTTCATATTATGACGAGGAAGAATTTTGGGAAACTATAACATCCACAAAATGTAAACTCAAGTCCAAAACAGTCTCCCTGTAAAGTCAAGCTAAGTAGTATGTTCTATTTCAGCACGGATTTACCAACCCACAACCTGCGTAGGTAACTGCTCTTTCTTACAGACACAAAAGGCTACTTGTAGATGGTATTTATTTGTGCTATATGTAGAGTCTGATGTTATTCAGCATGGGCCATATGACAGGATCACCATGCCACAGCTAGTAATTGAAAGCCATATGATGGTTCTCTCCATCCAATTAGAAAACAAAAGATCCAATTAAGAAAAATTAGAAAAGCTGTTAAAAGGAAACAATCACTTGCCAATGGTGCTGTCCTTTCAGTTTAACACAGCTAGAAATTGACCTGTACTTCTCTTTTCCACATTTATTTTTGTGAATTATAAGTTAATCACCCTGTCAATTCCTAATTAAAAGGCCCTGCAAAGATTTTCATCCAAAAGAACTGTCACTAAGAGGTCTGGGTTAAATTGCTCTGTTGTCAAAAATGAGAAATAAAACTAAAACAATATCACCTCCCTCCTGAGAAATTCAAATCTTAATATAAAAAAGGAAGACTTACTTCAAACATAATAATTGCATTTTATTTTTTCAATTAAAATGTTTCATCTTATCTTCAGAAAATAGATGGGGGTTTTTTTTGTTTGTTTTTTTGGTGTGTGTGTTTTTTGTTTTTTTTTGCCTTTTTCTTTAAACCACAGGTTGCTTACTGGCACCAGGCTGTAGTATAAATGAGTTAAGAAGGACAGGTTAAAGGCATTAGGAAGTGGTGGCATCTGGGGAACGCTCATGCTCCACCCACATCCTGAGGATTGTATTGGCCTCCACTCAGCTCAAGCTGATGTTGCTTCTGTAGGAATATGGGCACAATGTTGCCAGACCTTCAGATCATGAAAAGCCAGGAAGTCAGAATCTTATGTGAAATCTCCTGATTTTTGAGGGCATCAAACAAAACACAACTGAACCAGACTCAGCCCAAGGGCACCCATTTTTGTGACCTCTGTGTCAAACCTTCCAATGTTGCAGAACCTGCTCCCCAGAAAATTGTAGAGCATGAAACAAACTGTGGAGATATATAAATGAGCAAGAGCAATATAAAAGCATAGAAAACAAGCAGACTAGCGCTTAGAAGAACTGTTCAGATTCTCGGCAAATTAGTTACTCTATCTGGATCTCAGTTTTCCTATCTGTAAAATAGAATACTTGCCTAATCTAGCCTCTCAGAACTATGAGATCATGGAACCATGTGAAGAAAACTGAAAAAGTAATACACCAGAAAATTATGTTATCTCAAAATGATGTAGATCATGAGTCTCCAGTCTATTGACTAACAATAGCTTTATGATCTTCTTAGTAAGATAAGAAGGCTGAGATCTGGTTCTTAAAAGCCTTGGATGCCATACCAAGAGGTTTTTTCTTAAGTCAATTGTCAACTTAGAGAACCTGAAGGGTTTGGGGGTTTTTTTGTTTGTTGTTTGTTTGTGACTTTATCAGAGCTTTAAAGATTCTCCTGGCAATATTACAGAGTGGAGTTTGAAGCACAGAGAAATTATAGGCACCATTGCCAGACAGAAATTTATTGTCGTAGTATTGTTAATTCAGGTCTAAATTCAGACAGCAGCAGCAGGAATGGAAGTAGATATTATGAAGCATCTTCCTTGTGAACTTCTGTGAGCTTCACCTGCCATGTCTTAATTATGACTTCTAAGGGCAAAGGACCATTTGTCATTATATAGGACTCCTCTGGCAGGCCCGTTTCTGTGGAATTGCTGGATCGAGGTGCGGGTTGATCCTAGTATTCTAGCAATGACTTGGCATTCAAAAGTAACCATCTTAAGAGACCTTGACCCAGTCATGCCCAAGTCCAGTGAGTCTGCATGCTACCCGTATCTGCTTCCAGCATATTTCTCAGAGGATCACAAGGTCATTTCTATCACACCTGGCTCTGAGTTTGTCCTCATTTCTCTTGGGCCAATACTGCTCCTCTGACCACCCAGAGGACCACCAAGCAAAATGAATACTGGAAAGACTAATTTTGATGAGCTAACATTTATTGAGTGCTCGATATGTACCAAGAACTGTACTTTACATATATTGTTTTATTTAATCTTCACAACTCTGTGGAGGGAGGTGCTATTACTATCCCTCATTTTCACTTGAGGAAATTAAGGGGAAAACAAAAATGAACTTACCCAAGTTCATGCAGTTAGGAGGTGTCAGGTCAGTATTTGAATCTAAATAATAAGACTCTAGAAGGGGCCTGCCTTAACCACTACACCATATGGTCACTCAAGAAAAAGGAACTCAAGAAAAGGAACTGAAGAAATGTAAGCACATAAGCACCCAAAATATTTATACTCCATGTGTGGGTATGTGGTCATTCTCTTGTTAATACACCTGATGAGAGTTTAACTTTGATATTAATTTTCATGAATGAATATGAGGGATATTATGCCATTTCCCAAAGAAAAATGGAATACCATTGTTGTGAGATAATGGTTAAATCACACTCATGTTATTGCTGTCGTAATTTTAATATTTACATAGCATTTTGTCTGCCAACATGCTTTCCAGACATTGTATTTACCATTTCTGTGCATTGTGGGAGAACAGACTGGAAGCCTCTTTGCTACATCTTGTGGCTTCTACCCTATGTTACATTGGATCATATTTGTCAGTGTCCTGTAATCACCCATCATATAATACTGCCTAATATTGTATTGAAATTAAATCTGGCCCTTTAGGGGTCCTGTGCAAGATGAAAAAAAAAAAAAATGGGCCCCCAGGAGTTTTACTCTTAAATATAATTGAAAAAGAGGCAAGCATCAAGACACACTGTGTTTCATGCTGCCACAGAGTGATCCTGAATCATTCAAATGATGAGAATATAGTGAACATCTTGTACAACAAGATGATAATTTTTTGTAGTAGTGTTGTCAAAATGAAAATGTCTAGCTGTCTTGGTGAGAGACCTGGCAGAAGCATACACACACACACACACACACACATCCCTTATAGATTTTTCCAGCTGATATTTGCTATCTTGGGTTTGAAGTGAAGCATACAAGGTCCATAAAAATTCTTAAGCAATCAACTGGATTCTGTAGAGGACCCCCATTCAGTTAGGAGAGTGCGAAGAGAAGCAGTGAGGGAGAGTGCAATGCCTAGAGTTGATGCTTAGTATACACATGTTGGATGAGTGAACCAAGACAACACCCAGAACATAAGCCATAGTAAATGTGAATACGATCTGCCATCAGGTTTCCTATCAACTAGTCGTAGCACGTGAAACTTAGTATCTTACATGCAGCCAAATCACTGGTATTTGTCCTAAGACTCCTAGTCTTACAAAAAGGATCATCAAGCATATACCCTTTCAACTACCTCTCTTGAAGTCTAAATCCCCAAGAACGGCTTCTTTCCAAAAGCTCAGCAGCAGAGTGACTGTGAGATTCGCCATCCTAGCTCATGCAACTCTGAGAGCAAATGCTGTCTTCCTGCTTCAGATCTGGAAGAGTCCAAACCTCTGTGACACCCAGCAGCATCTCCCACCCTCCCTCCCTGAACTTTCAAATGTGTAATTTACATGTTAGATAAATGCCACAGAGCACAAACCTGCTGACCAATGTATGAAAATCTCATACGCTGAGAAATCTGGAAAATACAAAGCTTTGGCCTGAAAGTCCTCACTTTCCTCTGGCACCATTTAATCTGACAATGTTTACTTGATACACTTACACACACACACACACACACATTTTAAAAGCAGGACTTGCACTAACCATTCTCACGTCACTAGCAAAATGTGTTCTAAGTCCATATTGTGCTGCATACTTGAAGACATGTATTTTTCCACATCATTTGGTGACATTTTCCACAGATTAATTTCTGCTCTTTATTGCTAGACTCTGCCTTCTTTTTCCCCCTCCCAAACATTCCACCAATGGGATTTCCCACAGCATTTTAGCCTGGGCTCAGATTCCTTCTTTTTCTTCGGCATCTGTTTTCATTGCTGCTGTACCACCACGCCGGGATGTGTCCGTCTGTGTCAAAATTGAGACTCCTTGATTGAAAGGAAGGGGACAGCTTAAGAGATGTTCAGTTGCTGCAATAGTGGAGTAGGGTCTAAAAAGCAAAGCCTCAGAACTCCAATGAGATCGACATGGAAGATGCCCGGGGAATCATCACCCAGCGCAGGATGCCCCTTTCCTTCAGTCTCCTCCCAAGTCCAGGTGAAAAGCAGCTTTTAAGTTGGAAAGGGATGAAGAATACAATTGAAACCCAAATTGGTTTGAGCTCACTATTTTTCTAGCTATCAGTTCTGAGGTCACAGTCACTAAAACTGGAAACTTAAAAATGACTTCAAAAAGGCAAACGCTAACTAGATTTCACAGTGGATTTCATTTTACTTGGCATTACAGAAAGAATGCAGGTATTAAATAGACTGTTTCCTGTATACAATAAGGTTAATTAGTAGTGAGGGATGGAAAATCAGTGTAGACATAACTCTTTTCGACAGGTATCAAAAATAATCCCCTGATCCCTACAGACCCCAGCTGCATTGAAAGAGGAGCAATATAAAAGATTCTTTAAGCACAAAATTCCCAAACATTCTCCAGGTGTCCGCAACACCAGTTAAATAGACCCTGAGCCCCCTGTGCACCAGGGCTGGCTCTGTGCTCCGTTCCCCTGCTCTAACTCACACTGAATTTTGAGGTGCAGCATAAAGGCTGTCCATACAAAGCGGCTGGGATTGCAAACGGAGACAGACAGGAGAACAAAAAGAATATATTGCGGCCTGAATGGAACTTCCCTAAGCTCCTTATCAATAAGGTTAATAAGGGTCTATGCAATTTACTGATCACTACGATGCAACAGCCCTCCTCACGTTCCAAATCTCCATGTTGGCTCTGGCTTTTAATGCTTTTCACAGCCAATCACATAAAAGCCCTTTTGCCCGCACCGCAGAGAATAAACTCTCCTTCGCGATTCTGGCCTCTATAAAATCTCTCGTCCGTTATTACACTTCTACCTGCCCTAGTTAAGCAGATTAACAGTTATTTCCAAGAATTTGATCTATGAGGTTCTTTGTAATTGAAGCTGGAGTGCTCAGATATTTCTAAAAAACGTATTTCTGAAAAATGCCTTCCTTTTTTCTCCAGTTTAATTTTGTTATCCTCAATCGTATGCATGATATAAAGAAAAAAAATCCAAACTTCTATCTCTTCTATAAAATACATGTCATATCAAAAAGGTGACAAGAGGGGGGAAAAGTAATTAGTGAGTTCACAGAGTTCAGTAGAAAAGTTAAAATGGAGTAACACATTACTTTTTATGTTAAGATTTCACAAGACAAATCTTGCCTGTGTTTTAATTGCATGTGACCCTGGCAGTCCTACTCTGAAATGAAGTGCCGTAAAATTAAAGATGACAGACGCTCAAAACAAGTCTTGTGATCTTGATTAAACTACAAAGACCACACTCTCTCTCTGCTGCAACTCAGATATCTTGGGCTGTTTTATTTGGGGAATTGCTTCATTAATGCCTTCTTTGACTAGACATGTTTATTATTTTTTTTAAAAAAAATACTAAATATGGTGATATCTTGCATAGCTAAATAATTCCAAAATGCAAGTTATAAATGAGGAGTGGTTAAATCACCTAAAACCTCATTTTTAAAGAAATGCTCACTGTTAATATATATCTGGATGTGTATACATACATACATATAACCATCTTTGATACATATATTTCCTATTCTAACCTAGGAATCTCTGTTATAGCCTGAGAGACAGAACAATTAATCTGCCATATTTCCTTATAGCCATGGAAGGTTTCCTAGACCAACAGAATGTACCAAAGAACTATACTTTATCCTATAATAAACTGCTTGAGGGCCACTGTCTGAGAAGAGAACTGGATCTGACTCACACTTGATTTTTCAAAATTGTCACCCAACCATTCTGCCTAAATTATATACAGCGTAGGAGAGATGCTTTTAAATCCTGCCTCTCCTTTGTTGGGGTCAAGTTGTGGTACTATTACACCTTCCTCCTATGCGCATTGCCACTGACCAGCTAGAGGACTTCGCTGATGTTTCATGAACCCTCTGTATCAAATCCTGGTCCTTAATGTGAGGGCTACAATATTCATCTCTAGGGTCTCCCATGGTCTAACTTTCTGTGATTCTATTACTTTTTCCTAGTTCAAGAACACTATTTTCAATTCATATATTTCATTTAATAAACAAAAGGACACTACATTTGTAATATATTTGTGCTGCTCTTAAGCAGGGAAAAATAGATTCACCCTAGAACCAAAGGTCTTCAGTACACACAAAAGGCTTTTCATTTATAAGCCAAATGGCCCTTTAACTTATAACACTGTGTCTTCAGAAAGCCCACATGCTTGCTTTAGAATGAAGTGTTGGTCCCTATGTATCTTCTCAACACTGTGTCCAAAATCCTCAGTGTGGATATATCATTGTCTCTCATATGAGAGATTTTATTAGCCAGAAGAGCCCGGGAGAATGAACCTTATTCCAGCAACCCCAAGTGTTCAGTAGACCCATTAGGACTGGGAGACTGTGTTATGCTAGGAAAACTGCAGCACAGCTCTTTTCTGTCTCTCAATCCCTCTCTCCTCTGTGTTTGTCTGGCTCTGTGCCTCTCCCTTTATCCGTCACTCTGTCTCTCTGCAGTCTCTCTGTCTTTCTTTATTCCTGTCCCCCAAATCCAGAGCAGGAATCTTTACCTAGGATTTGTGGTTCCCTGGACAGCTGGGCTTCAGCAGATGCATAAAAGTTCAGAAATTGCATGCTAGATTGTACATTTTTCTGGGGCCAAAAAATACTGGAGTTTACATCATATTCTCAAAGAGGTCCGTGGTTGGGAATTACTGTAGTAGATTCACTTCCCAGCTTATCAATATTACTACCCGATATCTAGATTAAACTTCAGATGGTCACTTTCAACCAAGTTCCAAGTTCTACCAGGCCCTAGGAAGTCTCCATGGCTTCCTATCTGACTGTCTGACAGCACAGTCTTGTCTAAGGAGTCAACATAAATCCCACAAAATCAATTCGGACACATCAAAACATGGAGATTCAATCTTCGGAGGAACTCCCATTTTTAAGTTGATAAATATAGTAAATAAGGGGCACCCATGAAATTAAGATCCTTTGCCTGTTATTCAAACAGAGGATATTTAGGATTTTAAGAATAAATCCAAGGGTAACACAAATGGTCCATTCTCACAATGCCCACATTTAAACTGTGCCAGACACATGTCCTGTGCCTGCGTGGTACTTCTACACCATTAGCTGCCACAAATCAAAGGGAATGTCAGTGCTTTTAATAGGATTACATAGAACCCGGTAACAAGCAGGAAGACTAGCTTTAGACTGAGTAACTGGCCAGTAATTTGGATGTTTAACTAAATGATTGGCTGCCAAATTGACAGGTCATCCGCACAGAACTAGCCACCACTCCATGAATTTTCATGACCAGGCTCACAATGGCTCATTTGCATGTGTGAAATTCCACTGTGAAGCTGGCTTTTGAACTGGCTAGCACAGCCAAAAGATGCCTTTCCCGGTGCCCTGCAGTAGTGCCCCAGAAATACCATCACACAAGGGTAGCAGAGAGCTTTCCCGTCCCTTCCATTTAAGCACAACCTCTAATGAGTAGTGGGAAAGGGGAGGGACCAACCAACCAGAAGGCCATGGCTGGAAGGTAAAGAATACAGAGGGAAACTGGAACACTAGAAAACCAAGATTAGTAACAAAAGTGAGAATTTGGGTGAGGAGAGAGGTTTAAAGTCCTTAGGAATCAAGAAAATTTTTGAATTTGGATGGACGTATGGTAAGAACAACTTCTTAGGAAGTATTCAGTGACTATTGAGGCATCATTGTCATCATCCTCAACAAACAGTTGTTAGCCACCAATTCTATATATTAATATATATATAAACGGAAGGGGCCTGAGGAAAGCAAATGCAGGCCCCAGGAGCGAAGTCTTTTCCCTTAAGAGATTTATGATAGGTGAAAGGACATAAAACAAAAGATAAAGATAAAAATAATCCACATGTCTTAATGACTTACAATGTGCCAGTTATCTTGCAGCAATACTCTGATGTAGGCAGTGATGTAATGAATAGCACAAAGATGAGGAAATGGAAGTGAAGGAGGTTACGCCATTGGGCAAAGGAATAGAGCTCAAAAGTGGTTTAGAACCAGAAAAGTGGTTTTCTACCTCTAGACACATATTCTTAATTCCTCCGTACTGAAAAGTGTTACAGATTTGCCCAAAGTATATTTACTGCCACATTATTCATAATGGAAAAACAATAAAAAATATCTGGCATTATCAAACTGGATAATTAAACAGGGGAACATTTATATGACAAAATATTATGAAGACATTTAAAATCTGTTGTGTGTGACTACTATGGACAAGAGAAATTTTGCTAAGAGAAAACAATAGCCTAGAAAATCATAAGTAGTACAGTATGATGCCATTTTTGTTATGTATACTACAATTTATATGCAGACAACAAAACATTAGTGGTGATTATCCTTGAGTTGTAAGATTATCGGTAGTTCATTTTCTCCTACTGTGCCAGGTGTATCCCCAAGTTTTGTCACTTTCATAGTAAGAAAAAGTTCAGATGCAATTTTAAAAACATATAAGTGGTAATATAATACTATATATGGTAATTGATACAGACAATAAATTCTGCAGAATTTTGAATGATACCATGTTAAACAGGAGCCTGGAGAAATCAGAGAGGCTCCAAGAAGGCAATGGAGTCTTGAGGGAGAGGCAGGTCAAGAAGAAAAGAAGGCATGAAGGCAGAGATGCGACATAAGCGAAGGCCCAGAGGCAGGAAGTGGAAGGATGCACTCGGGGAATAATAAGACCAGTTTGGTTACCATGGAGTGTTCCAGCAGAGAAGGATCAGAGAGACAGTTGACTTTACATCTTTTAAGAATCATCTATAAAAAGGTGGAACTAAGAAAAATTAGAATACTCTTCTGTGACAAAATTTCTAGGACACAAAAGCAAAGAGCACCAGACGTGTCCTTTGGCTGAGAGAGCCAGCTCACGAGCCAGCTTCACAGTGGAATTTCACACATGAGAAGACAGGTAAGGGCCAAATTTTGGAAGTCCTGAAATGCCAAGCAAGAGAGTTGGACTTTGTCCTGTGGGCAGTGGGGAACCTCTGAAGTTTTAAGCAGGGGGGTAATGAGAGCAAAAACGTTTTAGTAAAATTAGTTTGGCAACACTGGGTATGGTGGATTGGAAGGGAATTGATTAACTATCTCTTTTCTTGTGCTTATTTATGTTGACATTTTTCTTCTGTGGAGATCTTATCTTCCTCAGTTAGGATTATAAACTCCTTGAGAAGAAAAACCATGGCATGTATTTCTTTGTATCTCTGGCATTTCTAAGCAATAGAGGAATCCCTGGACAGTTGTTGAGAGTGCCAACTTTGGATTCAGGAAGTCCTCTGTGGGACTCTCAGCTCCTGAAAGGATTGACCTGCCCTCTTTTAGCCTCAGTGTGCTCACCTGTAAAATAAGGACAGTAACAGCTGCTTCATAGGATTGTGATGAGGATTACATGAGACTATGTATGAGGCTCTGTATACAAAGCCTTCAGAGCACACATTTGTAACCACTGCTCCAGCAATCACTACCATGCCCAAAAATGGTATCAAGACAAGTTCGTTGGTGAAGATGATGGTGCTGATGCTTGATTTTGACTCGTTAACTTACACAATGAGTGGAAGAGCATGAACCAAATAGAATTTAGAAGCCAGTTCTAAGGTTGGATATTTGGAAATATTTGAAGAGCTACAACTGAGCCCCCTGAAACTAATACAAAGCAAACCCAGCAGAATAGGGCTTTGGAAACCTAAATAAGTCTTGAGCAAGTTAAAAAAGAGGGCGCAGACTGACATGGGCCAGGCATCAAGAATGAGTGTGTTTATGTGAGGATTGGGCTATATTTCCACTCCATCCACTAGAATGAGCACTGATGTCTGGAAGCAGCTCTTCCAAAGAAAACTCTCAATTAAATTTCTGCTAACCAATATTATTTCAATGAAACCTCACTTCACAGTATGCCCCACATGTAGTTAGAATAGGTAGGCACTTTCATGGCTTAGATTAAAATGCCCTAAGTTCTTGGAGAAGTAACAGATGCTAGGTCTTAGACAGGAAATGTACACTATGATTCTAGAAGAGTTTGTTATGTCAACAGACAAGAAAGCCACCAAAGACTAATATGATCAGATCAAAAGGATATGAGTTGGGAGTGGATATGGCTCAAGTGGTTGAGTACCTGCCTCCCACATGGGAGGACCGGGGTTTGGTCCTGGTGCTTCCTGAAAAAAACAAAAACAAACAAACGAAACAAAACAAACAAAAAATCAACTCAGGGAAGCCGATGTGGCTCAATGTTTGAGCACCGGCTTCCCACATAAGAAGTCCCAGGATCCTAGCACCTCAAAAAAAAAAAAAAGGATATGAGTCAACTTGAAGAGACTTCCATCAGCCTAAGGTGGGATGACTTGAGTACAAAAAGCACAATGACTGCAATCTATTCAAACATATCAAATA